>VZRO01000762.1:1168510-1245425 GCA_013397915.1 Daphoenositta chrysoptera
AAAGAAATTAAAAAGAGTCAAGATGCTTGTGCCGCAGGCAGCGTGTGGCTACCATCCACCATTTGGAGTGCATTTCCCTCATTCACTTGCAACAATCTAAATTTTTACTGTTCTGATGCTGCTTGAAACACTAAAAAACACAATTTCTCCATTTTTGAAACAAAGAAAAAATGTTTCCACCAAGATTTTTAGGAGCAGCACTGGGTTCCTCGACCTGTGTGCTTTCCCTCCTGCAGGGGAGGCAAAGCATAAATGAATTATGTGGGTTCAGCACTGAGCACACAGTGAAGAGCAGACGTTCCAGAGTCAGGATCTTTTTGCACATCTTCTGTTCTTTTTACACATCTCACCATACCAGACCTGGTGGAAAAGGCATCTGCCAGTGTTTAGTCCCAGCACACTTCCCCGTTTGTTCCCCCTCATAAATGGCAACTCTTGTGACAGTTATCTAAACCCAAAAAGCTGTTTTAATACCACTCAGCAGTGCACTAACGCTCAAAGGAATCGTTTTCCTCAAGGGGATATTTAATTCTTTCTTTAAAAATCCCAGGTATATATTCATTCATGGCACACTATTCACTTTTATCTTAGACCTTCAAAATAGAAAGATCGATAGAAGGTGGAGGATTTTTGCCCTCCAAGAAGCTCATAAGCTGTAAATGATCATCCTTGAAGCACCCTAGCAGGAAAATGATGACTGTTCTTCCTTGTTACTTTGACAAGGAGTGACAGGAAGGGAAGAACATTTTCAAGAGTGCCCAGGTGTATGGGACTCTCAATTTAAGGCAATGAAAGTTTAATTTTCAGATAGTCAACTGAATTGTTGCAAAAACCATAGTATAGAAAGCAGAGGAAAGGAATCAAACATTTATGCCAAGATCAAAAAGCAAAAACCCCACAAAAATCAAAGCTTTGGAAAGGAACGAACCCTTTTGAAATAATCTGGAGAAATTTTCAAAACATGGATGGAAGCAATGAAAGACTGAGATGCTTCTGGCTGCCAGGACTTATTACTCACTTTATTCTTGTAAAGGGACCAAGGCAAATATTGCAGGTTAAACTAAAAAAAAAAAAAAAAAAAATTATCTACGGAAGCTAGAAATCATTCTGTGCTGAAGAGAACTCTGCCTCATGACACCACTGACACGCAGAGCCCTCACCCAGTGCAGGTGACAGAGAACACCATTCCTTGGTTGAAGACATGACAGTTTAGCTATGGCAGCTTACCTGGGTTGTAAGTTTGACAAGTTGTCTTGTAAAATAATGTCATAGCACAGTTATTTGGCATCCCCACAGGTATTTTATCAGCTTTATCTTTTTATATAATAAAACAAAAAGAAGAAACGTGAATGCAGGCTGTCCCATGGGCTTACTTTTGCGGAACAGGGTGGAAAGGAGGAGGGAGAGAGGAAGAAATCATAGTCTGTAAAAAAATGGAAACCCACTCAATTCTATTTTAAGTGTAACTTCTGTAAAAAGAATCATCTGAGCATCAATTCCTATTTAATACAAGTCTCATGATTCAAAACCAGATTGATAAGATAGACTCAAAGTACATAATTTAGTAAATTTTTACATAGTTATATATCTCTGCCATGTAATTAGCTTTGAAGCAAAATTGGGGTTTTTTATCATAAATCTTCCCACCTGGACAAGTGAACAGATGCAGAAAGCACCTGCTTTTCTGACCAGGTTCAGTGGGGGAGTGTCTGGACCTCAATTGTCTGAAAGTGATTTATACCCATTTTTCTCCCAAGTGCACTAGAACATCCTCTAAAACCCCACTGCAAACAACTGAATCTAAAAATAGTCATTCCAGTCATAAAGAGACAATATTTTCCTTGCTGGAAAAAC
The DNA here is from genome assembly GCA_013397915.1 of Daphoenositta chrysoptera. Lineage (NCBI taxonomy): Eukaryota > Metazoa > Chordata > Aves > Passeriformes > Daphoenositta > Daphoenositta chrysoptera. The sequence goes on from VZRO01000762.1 coordinate 1,170,365, forward strand.
CTGGTAATAAAATCATAACAAGCCAAACACTGCAGATTTCATTGTGGGAGCTTCACTTCATCACAGCAAAATACACAGTCACAACAACACAACGCAGCTGAAGCCTTACCAAATATAAACTCAGCTATCACAAATAGATACAAAGTTCAGTACAAAAATAACAGGGACAATACTGCAGAGAAAGGAACACTGACAACACAGGCTTTTTAAATTCCTTTTACACGTCCAAAATATTGAGAAGAATAAGGAAGAGATGCTTCAAGTTATACCCCAAAAAACCTTCCGTTAGAGAGTAAATTAAGAAAGCTGTGTACCTCAGGGAAACAGGGAGAGAGACAGAAAAACTGAGCTAACAGATTCATGACTCGTGACATGTAGATACAATTAGTCAATTTTGAAATGGAGAATAATGCAAAATGTAGAACAAAACTTGTAATGCCTTGGCAACAGCAATAAGGAGAGGAGTATTAGGAGAGTGTCAAAGAAAGGCCGTGAAGGACACCCCTGGTACCTCACAGAGGAGCACAGTGGGAATAATACCGAGATTAAACCCCTGCTGCCTTGTGTGGACAGGCTGAGTGCAGGGATGGGAGGGAGGGGAAGGGTGCAGAGCAGAAATCAACAGGGGGTGAACGCTTTAGTAAAGCTAAAATTTTTAAATGCATTCCCTGGAACTAGTATTCAAAATGCTGAGCGATGTGGAATATTTTTTTTTCATTAGATGACTGTTTTATTCCGAATCATGCATTTTACTTTGTTAAAGTAGCCATAAAAGAATAAAATTTACTTTGCTTTATAGCCCCATAAAATTTAAAAAAAATAATACATATGCTGTTTAACAAGATAACATCACTAATAATCCTCTCACTGAGACTGACAAAAAGATGAGAACTTTACAATGGATATGAACTGAAGATAAAATACAGGATTAAAAATAAAATATAGAACAAGATTTATTTTTAATTAATTCACATGCCACCTCCATTCGGTTGATGTACGTGGGAGAGCTGCATTAAGCCTACAATGTTCTTACCCAGAAAAGAGTCAGACCTTAAAATTGTCTCTCTTAAGTAGGTAGGTAGGACAGTGTATCACTGAAAGTTGAGAGAATCTGCTCCATTTCAGACATTCACACTAAACTTCTCTTTTACACAAAAATAAGAATACACACATACATCACTGCCTGCTAATTTTGTTAAAGCAAAGAAAACAAATATGGGTAACAGTGGATGTGGAAAATTACATGGGCATACTCACCTAAAAGAGGCTCAGGCAAACTATGCAAAACAATCTGAAAAGATTCACTGCAAACTTTCACGTAAGTTCCTGATGTTAGTGTGTCATATAGAGGTTGAGTATGAACAAAAGGCAAGCCTCAGAGACCCTGCATAAACAAAAAGTTACAATTTACTTAAAACTTGACATTCTTAAATAAATTTTTCAAGCCTAAATAAATCACAACATGCAACAAGCAAATTATAGAATAAGTTCTATTCATTTATAGTATGGAAGGATGGAGTGAGACTTGTTCTAGATGTGTACAGATGAAAACTCAATTACACTTCTAATTTTAGGGACTTCTCATCTATGAACTTTTGCAGCCTACCTTCAATCTATGCAAACTTTTATCACTCACAGGGGCTGGATAATACATTAACAACAGTTTTTCCACAGCTTCACAAAATCAGTCAGGACTGTGCCAAACGGGACAGACTATCCCAAACCCTCAGTGAAGCTGCTGATTCTGTGGACCAGATGGACACACGTGGTGATCAGACCAGAGACACAGGGCCTACAGCTCACAGGATCTATCTTACTTTCTTGAGTTCATCTTGAAGGGATGGGACATTTCCTGACAAATTCTTAAAGAACTGGCCCATCAACCAAAATGGGACCTGCATTACAGGTGTGATGAGCAAGATCCACAGGGATAACCTCTAAGACATAGGGATGTCTTAGAAACTGGGAAGAAAATCAAGGAGATACATCTTGTGCTTTGAGATCCTGTTTTTATTACTGCAGGTCAAGCACTGGGACAAACCCTAGCAGCTCTACATCTGAGTCTGGCAGCAACACATCAAACCAATAGTGCGGGGAGAGCCATGCTCTTGTAAAATTACAGACCAAAATCGAAAACTCTCGCAAAAGGAGAAGCAGAGGCAAATGCATGAGGAATTGGAGGAGCCGGAGCAGAAACTGGCCCCAAGCCACAGTGAAGTTTTTTCTCCCTTCACAGCAGAGGAACCCAGTGGGTGATGGAAGCAGGATCTGTGGCTGGCAGCAGCATCTGTGCAGACGACTGTGGGCTGCACTGGCCCGCCTGGCTACCACAGCTGAGCACATGAATCACCAGCTCTCTCTCACGATTAGAGAATTTCCACTAATAAATTCTGCTTTCTAATTTTCGAGCAGCGTGGTACCAGAGCTTGGGCCAACAGCCCATCAGTCAGAGCGTGGCCTCTCCTGCAGAGAGCAACGCTGGTGACACAAAGGACACTGTGAGCAGCATTAGGAGCACAGGGTGATTTTGGGGAGCTGGTCAGCTGCTGTCAACTCTTCTGGAGTGTCCGTGGGCCTGGGATCCACGGTGTAAATGGAAAGAAGTCACCTACAGGGGTGGCACTTGGCCATTTACCAGAGTGAACATTAGAGGAGAGCAGCAATTAGATGTTAACAAAAAATTTGTGGGAGAGAGGAAGTTATCCACAGATTCCCTGGATGTCATAACCACAACTATCTTTGTACAATTCCTTCAAGTGTAATATTTTTATTTCATTTTATGTGATTTTACAGGAATATGATATTTTCTCTCCCTCTGTTTTGTTTTTCCATTATTTTTGTAGGTGCTTTCTGTTATACTATGGACCACTGAGAAACCCAGGTGGGTTTGGAGGCTGCGTGGTTCCTCCTAGTCCCCATTAATTGAATGCTTCTTAATAATCCACACAGTAATTCTGATGAGAAATTTTGGAGAAATATGGGCCAGATTTTTCACTTAGTTTTGCATGCCAAATGTTTTACAGACTTTTTTTTTTGGGTGAGGGGGTGTGTACAAATTGGCATTTTACATTGAAAAATGCCTCCCACAAATCCTAAAATAAGAGAAAAAAAGATGGTCAGAAACATCTTCTGCATTTGTCAGTTTCTTCAACCTCAGGAATTTGGTTTACAGTTAAAAAAAACTTATGTCTTATGGGTTCTAGTGTTTAATATTGATAGATCTGCTGGTTTACTAGAGGATACCTTCTAGCAGATGTCATTTTCAATGCTTCATATTGCTGGATTCTTACCCTTTGGTAGCAAGGCAACATTTACTGGAGAAATCACAATCTTTTCATCAGTCACAGCAGCACTGTAGGGCCAGGATCCAGCAAATAATGGTTATGAAAAATATGATCAGGTCTGTCAGTCCACAGACTGGGAGAGATGAGCTCCAAGTCACCCACCCACAAGCATAACTTCACCCCTTCCAAAGACATTTCAGCCTCAAGATATCAAAATGCAGAGCTTGCAACAGACTGAAACTGAAACTTCAGGCTTCCCAGAGAACAGTACATTTCCCCTCAAGTTTTGCTGCTTGGTAATGCAACTTAAATATTACTGTTGCCACATGGTATCTAGGAGGAAAGGTAGAAAATTTGCATGAGTATATGGGTTTTTTTCCTCTAAAAAATCGTCATTTAAATTCCTCGTTTTCATTTCCATTTTTTTATTACACTGGAGAACATTTTGTAAAAAGAAAACAACATGACAAAGTCCTATGCTGCATTTTGGGATCAAAAGCATTTCCATAGAACAGTTTGTGACCTCACAGATCATATGATTCCAGCCCCCCTGCCACGGGCAGAGACGAAAAGGACAAAGTTTCTCTGCATATATATTGGAAAGTGATATCTAATGCTGCTGTTGGACTGCTTTTTGAGATTAATGCGTTGATGTTAAACTACTTCAGCTAAACCTGTTCTCTACGAGCCATCAGGAACTTCTGAGTTTCGAGGCAGAACTTTTTGCTTCATTTATATAAACGGAGGCAATTGGCTTTGTCAGCCAAAATGAACCAGGACACTCAGTTGTGGAAAAATGCCAAAACTCTGCTATTAAAAGTTACCATGAAATGCCAGCCTCTGTTTCCACTGGGTTTGCTGACCTTTACCCACCACTCAGGACTTACAGAAGGCCAGAGATGTGCAAAGCAAGGAGTGGAAGTGGGAGCCTTTTCCTTGCCCTACCAGAACCTATATAACAATTCCTTTTTCTCTTTGGAATACTGGAGGTCATGACCCTACTATGGGGCAGTAAGTGGCAGCAGGAGTAATGAATTTCAGGTGTAGTGTGTAAGGAAGGACAGATTTCATCTAGATCCATCCCTTATTGGCCACATTTTGCACTTTGAGCCAGGTGATAAGTTCACTATATGAAAGCTGGTTTTGCTCAAGAATTTGTTCCTATTTTTGCCTCCCTCCTCAGCATTTTTGAAGGGAAATCAAATGAGTCATAGGCTCAGTTGCAGGTAGGTATACATTTACCACTGTGTGGAGAGAAGAAAGGATCACAAGGAAAGACAAGGACAGAATGTAATCCTTGCTGAAACACAAACAAACAGAAAGCACTCTGAGACACATCAGTTGTTTTGACAACAGCCACCACCAAAGGAACTCTGTGCTTCATGGGATTTTTTCAGAATAAAGCCCTGCCATTTCACACAGGTCTGAATAAGCAAGGTGACAGATCAGCTTTGGGCTATGTATTTAGCTATGAAGTTGGTGGATGTCTCTTCTACATGCATGGCTGTAATAGACACATGAGAATAAAAATAGCAGTCTTACATATATTCATATCTATTGTCTGCTTTTGAAACCCTGGAGGACAAATGCGAGTTGTCATCTCCTTCTTCTCCCCCAAGTCAAATGGTTTTGAAACAGTAATGAAGACCAGAATTAACAGCTCTGGATTAGCCCAAAGATATGAATAAACTCAGTGGCAATGTTACAAGCCACAGCTTACAAAATAGATATAGAATACACCAGCAAATTGTGCCTTAAAAGCACAAAATGATTCTGAGAGATTTTACTTAAGAGTAGTTCCTATAGATTCTACAGAAAGGAAAAAAAAGCAGGATATCCAAAGAGACAACTGTGTAACCTTCCAAAGCAATACAACTTCCTATCTCTGCCACATTACTTACACACAAGAATGTAATTTTAGCTTGATTTTAACTTGAACTTATTGTATTTCAAGGACATTTACCTGACAAGTAAAATTGTTTAAGGGGAACTTTTGAGTTCCCGAAGTAAATTTTCCACTAATGCCTAGACAGACAACATGTTCCACCTTCTAACTTTATTTATTTCTTTATTTTAAGATCAGGGAGGCATTAAGCCTCTTGCAGCCAGCAATATGTAAACTGCATCATATAGCTGGCTGCAGCACAAACCTGGGTGTTTTCTCCAAGAGTGACTGATAAAAGTTCCTCTTGTCTTGTTTATCAAAAGCTGTCCTGTGGTTGATTCACTTTGCACAAAGTCGGGATATTTTCAAGTCCACAGCTATTTAACATTCCTGTACAGTCATGTCACCATACAAGCAGCAATAAATAATGTCACCCATACAGCTCAACAGACCAGTGCTAGCAAGGTTATTTATTTCTGGGCAGTCAATCCTGAGGCTTTTTAATGCATTGTGACTCTTGAACTCATCAGTAGATTACCCTCAAGGCAGAGCAAATTAGAGAATCTGCTTGTTCTCTGTCATTGACAGACATAACCATTTATAGCAAAACAAATTCATAACAAATTTAACAAACTGGGCATTTACAGCAAAAGAAATTCAGGTTTCATGATAAGAAAGCATATTTATGCTCCACAAGGTAGTTAATATACGTAGTTAATGGTTAATAAAATTGTCAATACTTAATTCCTATATTTTACTAAAGCTATTGGAGTTAAACTAGTAGTACTTTTTTCTTCTGTAAATAAATAGGATTTTTTCCTCATCAAGATAATTTAACAGTTCCTTAAAATATTTATTTATCCAGTGGTGCATTGCAAATTGTGGCTGAGTGTGCAAACATTACATAAAAGTCTTAAGTGAGTTAATTTTACTATGAATCTTTAGCATCCTAACTCAGAGCTATCACTAAAGACACTGTTAAACTGTTAATTTATTTTGAAAGATATAATTCGATATTAACTAGACCCAGCACAAGCAGGAAATTACTTCAGTGTGTGCTTTCAGAGGGATAATCAAAGCAAACAGTTTCACAAGCAGCAGAATTAGCAGAAACTGGTTTCTCATGGGCTCCTATTTCATAGATTCTTCTGACCAAGACTGAAATGCTGCTTTCTTGAATTGGTTGTTCTTTCTTTTGATATTCTAAAATATAATGTGAACCCATGAGTCAACCCATGAGTTCTACTCTACCAGACCACTTAGATCCATCTAATTTGTAGGATAGATTTGAAACTCTTTTCAAGTTTGGCTGAAATTTTTTTGCCGTGTAAAAAAAAAGGTAAAGGTGAGGTGGCAGTAGAAAACCACCAAGAGGATTTCCTGCTTCCTGATGGAGTTTGTGTCAAATCAGTCATTGGAGGCCAAGTTCTCCAAGGAATCCAGCTGCTCAGTGACAATTGAGATCCCTGATTCCCAGGCCCCCAGCACATCGGGTGTCCTGTCTGTGTGAGATCAGATGCATGGAAGTGATGCCTTGAGAGACTCCCTAGGAACAGAGACTGGACAGGAATAAGGGAATNTCACCCCCCTTCTAAGATGTTGGTTTATTCGTTTTCAGGCCCAGGACAGCCTGGGTGTCCTTGGAGAGCAGGCCTGGAGAGGCTTTGTTATGTCTGGAGAACAGAAGTGAGCAGGCTACAAGAAACTTCAGAGTTACACACTGGATTTGAAAAATATAAAAGTAAAAACCTAGGGCATCAGAAGGAGCAGCCAATTATTACAGCAGTGAATCCATCACTTCAGCACTCCAGAGGGTATTTACAGTAATTTAGTGACAGGGAGACCTCTCAGCTCCTGGATCAGCTGCACCAGTGCCACAAGATCTGGCCTTCTGTTGAAGCAGGATTTCCCCTCTCCTGAGCCTCAGAGTTCAGTTCCAGGGGCTTTAGGCAGGTAATTTTCAGATCTGGATGTGTGTCAGGGAGATGAAACAGATGAAATAAATTCTTTTCTTTAGAACCACACTGAAAAGCTTCCTTTTCTTAGGGACTAATATAAAAGTTAAGTTTTGATCCCTTGGTCTAAAGAGGCAGATAAGACATATTCTTGAACTTAAAAAAACCTCTGAAAGTTTGCTGCAGATTTCTATAAATATTTTAACAAAGAAGAAGTGTTTCTTGTCCTTTTCCTTTTTAACCTAAAGACTTGCTCAGATTAAACACCTTATAGAGACCTATTTTGTTTATATATAGTCATTTTTGCATGGTGCTAAAAAAAGCCTTTTTCACTTAACACTGCTTGTTAAGATTGCATTCTTGCATTTTCCTGTACAACAGATAAGAGAAGTGTCAGTCACCTCATCACAACCTCATTTGCCATTAAATTTAAAAAGGGAAAAACATAAACATAGAAATTATTCTTAGTCTTGATATTCTTCAGCCAAAACACTCTCACCTCAAAAACCAGAGAAAATACTTCATAGCTGTTTCTTGGTGTTTCAAGCTGATTTTCACAAACAAAATGACCCAAAGGTCGACAGACATACATTCATTTGCAAAAATGAATCATCCTTGCACAAAAAATACACTCAGGTGGAGGAACCAAGAATCTGAAGATTCTACATGAAAATAAACCTGGACACTTCATTTGTTGATATGAATTCGTATTTTAAAATTTCTCTTTGAATTCAAAGCCAGCAAATTTTGGTATTTTCAGTGCTGTCTTTGCAAGAAAGGGAGAAGAAACTGTCCAGGCCTTGTACAGAGGCTTCCCTAGCAAATTTGCAGGAACTATTGCTCTAAAGTGCAGTCTCATGCTGAGGTGCCCAAACCAGTCCAATTCCATTGCTACAGATCTGCAAGGAGAAGAAATCTCTTGATCAATTCTATTGATTTCTGAGCTCACCACACCTGTGTAAAGTTCTGCTAGTCTGGCATTTAGCCCTGTTATTTTATTGCTATTTTAGGTGATTTTTCATTGGTTTTAGCTCTGGACTGGCACAGTTTCACCAGGAAGGAGCTGGAGCAGGATGTGACCCTGTCAGTCAGGTGCTACCTGCACACAAAGCTGGCTATGGACACTCCCCCTTTCCCATTTTGCTATTCTTACTATTACATTTCACCACTACTTTGCCTATAATTAGCACAAAACAAGCCCAAACATTTGATAAGGAAGCAGAATAAAGGCTCTCTTTATTGCCAACATTTTCCTGATCCATGGTTTATTACATATATTACCTAATTCTGGTTCAAAGGAAACTTCACTCGCCATATCCTTTATATGGTTTGAGGAAAAAACAATCTGAAAAAAAAATGTGAAATTTTTATTTTAAATGTAGGTGAGTTTGTATCTTTCCCCCCAAAAAATGTCTCCTTGGTATTTTAAAATCGTTATGGAACACCTTTATTTTCTCTTTTTGGTTTCAGGAGGTTTTTTTTTTTCTTACAATAATAAAATGGAACTGTTTGAAAACCAGTTTTTATCATCTGTTTTAGCACTTCAAGAAAATTAAGGAAGATGAAATTTCTAAAGTGTATTGTTGTGGGTTGGAGCTGAAATTAATTGACAGTTTCTGGACCCAGTGGTGCTTCTCCAATTTTGCATATTTAAACCACCCCCACCAAGAGATTAAAAAAATATATTTGGTAAAATGTTAAATTAAAGTGTATTTTTCAAGGATTTCAAAGAGGAATAACTACAGAGAGCCCCACGGATACTTACCTTACAAGACATCACTAAACCAACTAAACCAAATTCCCATTAAAGCTTTGCATCCCACACTTCTGGAAAATCCAAGTCCCAATCTGCTGTCCCTGGACATGTCTGGCACACAGAAATTTAATCTGCCTGCTAATGCCAGTCCCATGGGGAACCCTGAGCACATGGCCAGAGATCTTAAATGGAATCTCTCTTCAACCAAAAGCCACAGTTTGGAGGGGAGAGCACCTGGGCTGAGATCACGGAGATCTGTGTTTGCTGAGAGCTGAGCTGGTGACCAGCGCTGGGCTGGGCCAGCTTTCAGCTATTCCATGTCAGACACAACTGCCAAAATCCCAGCTTGATCAGAGGCACCTCTGATTTGCTGTTGACTGCAGCAACAGGGCCTGGCCTCTCCCAAAGGCTTCTTCCCTACTGTGCACCGGTTTGAAGCCCAGGGCAGGAGGGATAGATGTCAGCAAAACCACAAAGTTCTTTCAGAGGTTCTAAGAATTATTATTTCAATTATTTTCTGATAGTATTTTAGGCCCGAATTCCATATTCTAACTGCTTCAAACATCAGCCCTACCTCCATAAGCTTAATTTTAAAAAAGCAAACTATTTACAGTTCCTCCCATTCAATTTGATCAACTGCTAAAAGTAACAGACCTTCTGTCCTACTTTGAACATATATTGGTTCTCTAAGCCTTGAATAGATCACAATAATCCAGAAATAAACATTAAAGAATATAATAAGGGACACAAGAAAGAAAAAATAAAAACCAAACCTACCAATTATAATCTTTGTTGCTCCTCATTTACTTTGATACACTTGGTTGTTTTTATTTCAGCTGAATGATCCCAAACAATAAAGCTAACACGCAAAAGCTGTGTCCTGTCAGTACATGTTTTAAGAGTGTCAGAATTTTGACCAGTTAAGAAAAATGGCTTTGCTCCAGAGTGCCCACTGGCAGAGTTACTGTATGCCAGAGCAGTTCAGGACTCCATTTTCCTGATCAAACAATTAATCATCATCTTCATACTTTAACTGAAGGATGATTTTCCTCATACCTAATAGTCACACCGGCATACTATTCATATGATATTTACAGGTTAAGTAGTTGGCATATATATACTTTATAAAAAACATGTTTTATTTCACATTTATATATTCCAAAATATAATTTAAATTAGCCAATGATTAAAGAGCTCTAAAATTCACTTTAAACTCCAGTGAAGTCAACAGAAAGACTCTCCCCAAAACAGATATTGACTGGCATCACCACTATAAATTTGAAACATCTCTTCTAAAAAGCACAGAAGCCTCTCTTCTAAAAAGGCCACGTTGTGTGCCTACAAACAAGTTCTCCATGGAGCTCCTGGTTTATTAAAGACAACTCTGAGACAAAGACCTGGCACGACAATGGTCTCTGTGAAGAAGATACCCAGTATGGCCTCGGATTTACCTTCAGTGTTTGACAAAGAGTTGCTTTGTAGAATTGGAAGCAGATTATCCTCACATAACAACTGTTCCACGCAGTGATCTATAAAACTAACACTGAAATATAACCTGGCAGCTGTCAATCAGATACGGACTGGGAAGATATGTCCTTTGACATAATTCAGTTTCAGATATCCCTGGCTATTGTGGGGGTCAGTGAGGTCATTCACTGATTAAATAATAGCTGTCATACAAAAATCTCATGAAAATATGTTCCCATATGACTTTAACAGTGAAATTTCTATCCTGCCTTTAAAAAACATATAGATTCAAGGTGACAATCCCTTATTCTTCTAGAATTGAAAAATTAAAAGATTATGCTTTTTATTTACTCCACTTCATAAAGAATATCCTATTTAATAATCTCTTTAATCCTTTCTTAGCAAGCATGGAATTTCAATGTTACAAATCCCTATTCATGAAAAACGTAAGGTTTTTTAAATGTTTACCAGAATAAAATATGGGAGAGAGGACACATTTGATGGCTCCAGCCATGGGAACTTCCAGCAGCATCCCACTGAACCCTGTAATTGATTTCCATAGAGAGCTCCCTCAGTTTGCTACAGACACCAGGAGCCTTTAGTGACACAGGACCCGAGGTGAGAGGAAGAAGCCTCAGCCACGAGAGCTCACATTTGTCAAGTCTCTGGGAATGCCTCTGTAGCTGCCTCCAGCAAAACCATTTCTTCTGCAACAAAAATACAAATCCAGACCTCAGATCATTTGTCGTGCCTGGGGAAGGGAAAGGAGAATAAAAAATATTTGCAGGAAATAGATGATATGCTTTCAAGTCCAAGCTGAGTATTTATGTTACAGCCAGCACTGGAAGCCAAGTGCTTTTCAAATGGGAAAGTGAATCATCACAAACATTTAGGGTTAAATCCGTATATTTCAAGTCAATGCTTGACAATGGATTTCTCTGCTAGTGCTAAATCAGGTCTTATGGTACTGTGGCACTCTGGCAGAGAATTGGAGGATTAATCAAAATGTTTTGCACTCTGCTTCTCATTAAAATTTCCGTGGCTTTTTGTACAGCTGTATTGGATTTACTATTCCAAGAGAGCAGCAGAAGATCCCTCAAAGACGTACAAATCATCATGCCTGTATGTCACTGGGAGGTAAAAGGAAGTGAAAATATTAAGAATATAATCTGGATTTTTCCTATAAAATAGGAGCATATAAAATATATCATGTTCTAGTTACTAAGAATCAATAAAGGTTTCTGCAAGAATAATAATATTTCCTTTCTACCAAAGCAGGCTTTCTAAACCTGATAAGAGTATGAGGGTTCAGGCTTTTTCTTATTATTTCTTTCCTTTTCCCCTGTAAGGAAACCTGCAGGATAAATTGTTTGAAATACTGTAGTTAGTCTACAAAAGGGTATATCTGATTTTTTTTCAATATTTGGCACAAAGAAGTTATTATTTATCACTTCAAGGGTTGTTTCAGAGAGTATTTAATTATGACAATAGCGGACTTCTAATTTTACCTTTCAAAACTTGTAATTTACACAAAAGGACAATTATTTTTATCCTTTGGGATTAATTTCCAATGTAAACTTTCTAATTTTTTGCTTAGCTTACATCTCTAGCATTATTAATACCTAATATAATATATATATATACCTAATATATACCTAATATAATAATAATAAAATACTAACATTCTCTTCATTAGTAGCTTTGAAAGGACTTAAAATGGTGAAAATGTCTGGGGCCATGATAGTTATACAAAAATAGACCAAACCACAGACACCAACTAGCAAAAATTTCTTTTAAAACAGCACTAAAGAGACACATTGCATAAAAAAAGTAGGAATTTCTCTAAATCCTTTCAAGCACTCCCACAGTTATTAACATTTTCATAAAATTAACTTGCAGAAGACTCTCCCAGAAAAATTAGAATTCTTTTTTTCTGTGGCAGCAAAGTCTATTAGGGATATTGATAAAATGAAAGGCACTTCTGAGCTGTTATTCAGCAGCCCTAATAGCTTTCCATGTCTGAAGATTGGCTACAATGAAGTATCCACGAGCATTTCAAATCCAGCTCTGTGCTCACCACTCCAGATCAGGCTGTTCAGTTGCATTCATGAAGCAGATGAAGCATTGGTAGATGGGCATGAGTTACACTGTACACAACACATGAAATTATCACCCTTATTAGCAGGGTGTAAGTATCTGAAGCAAAAATATGGATAACAAACTGTTCATGACATCAGCAGCTTTCATAAAATAGAGGGTCTCAAGCATAATCCAGACAAAGCAATACTGACTCCTGCTTAACTGACACAGGCCACTGGTTTTGCCTCTCACCTTCCTAAAAGGGATGAACACCAGAAGGTTACAATCCTATTTGTGCTGTCTGGGTTCCAAGTACATCAGGCACACACGTAAAAAGTGAATAAATCTGGGTTCTCATCTACCTCAATATCCCTGTCAAAATCCACCAGGCTCTTCCAATGCAGCAGCTTTGCAAGTTGTCACTCAACCAACTTTGTCTTCAGTGACAGTACTCCTGAAGTTGTAGTCCTAGGATTATTCTAGAATTACATATTTTTCTAAAGATGAAAATGAAGTTTCCTTCTTTCAGGCCTTCCCACCTTTCTCACACAGAACCAGGGCTGAAAGTGCAGAGAGCTGTGAGCACAGCCCTTGCAGAGTCTGTGTGCAAGCTCTTTATTACAGACCAAATGTCAGGGATCCTTGTTAGTTCTGGGTTTGTCTTGCCACACACACAAAGATCACCTGGAGAACGCTATTCTATAAGAGAAATATTTCCTGTTCTTCAAATTATAAGGCCCTTTTACCTTCCTGTTTAGGCAAGCCACAATAATTCCCCTTTGTTGCTGCCTCAGAAACAAGGCAAAACTGCCATCAACCTCTTCATGTCACTGCATGTTAACTGAGCCTCACACAGACCCAGTGTCACTGCAGCTTTCTTCCCATATGTGATAAGATACATGTGAAAGGCTTACTGGTTTTCCTTTTTTTTGCTTGGTCAGTCCAATTTTCCAGCACTGGGCTTTGCAAGGCTGCATCTCCCTCTTTTAGCCACCATCTGACAAATGTCAGTACACTCAAACCACAGTGCAGAGCACGAATTGCTCTGCAGCCACAAAACCTCCATGCAGAGTCTGGCTGCCCTTGAGTTCTGGTCATCAAACTTCCTGCAACATCTCCAAATTCCTCAGTGTAAGTCCCTGCACGTGCTGTGCCCATAACCTCAGGGAGCATTGGTGATCCCTGATCTGCCAGCTCCAAACACACAACAGCGTCCATGGTTTTCTCCTTTCTCTTTCCCTTTAGGATGAGAATGGGAATCTCTGTGGAGAGGGGGGCAAAAGAACCTGGTCCCACCTCCTCTGCCTTCTCAAGGAAGTGACCACAAAAAACTATTTCTACTTCATACTTTCGTTGGGCTGTAATGAAAATGAAACCTCATCCTAAAGGACAAAACTGAAGTTTTTTGAGAACATCTGTAATTCCAACACTGAGCTTTTTAAAACTTCTCTTGCATTTCAAAAACCAGCACTTGGCCCATTCACTGCAAACTGTTGAAAACCTTAAAAATCTTGGGGACTATTTTAGTTGTTGTATATCCTGACAGTGTGGTAATCCCTAGATTTTATGTAATCAGATGCAGTTGGTGTAGACTATTTCAAAACTATTTGAAATAATACTTCCATTTCTGAGAGTGCAGGGGAGATGCACAACTGAAAGACCATTATAGAAATGTGATTTCAGCTAAAATGGATGCAGCAAACCTCAGTGGATAAAGGTAGTAATAACAATGCAGTATCTTTGCCAACAGCCAAATGCTGCTTAGAGAATTCTTTTTCTAAACAAAAAATCTTTTTGAATTGATAGGATGTCTTAATACTTGAGATGAAAGAGCATTTCAGTGAGACAGAACCAATTTCACTAATTATTAACTTCTTACAACTAGGGAAATATCTGAGTCAGGTCTTTTTTTTTTTTTTTTTTATTCTAGGCAATGCAAACATTTAAAGGTAGAAACGAACAGAATATTGCTATAGAGTCTTTCAAAATGCCATAGGAAAACAAGCTCCAGAAAGAGGCAGATCCACCAAGCAGTGTGTTTATAACAGTTCAGACTCTTTCAGCCTCACCTTAAAAGGTCACGAAATTTGCTTTTGGTCATGCATAATTAGTCAATGACTTTTTCATGTCATTTTTCTTAAAACTGGTGAGGAAACTAAAGGTTTCTGCTCATGCCCTCTTCCACAAGCAGAACAAATGAGGAAATAGAAGTGTGACTTTTTAAATTTCAGTTTTCTCAGGCAAGTAGAGCATTTATCTTCCCCCCTCAGGGTAGAATAGGAATCACATGTGTACTGAGTAAATGACTCAGGAGAGCAAGGGAGTAGAATAATCACCTATTTCCATTCCAATGGCTGCTCCAGCCCTTTTCTTTATGCACAGGGCAAATGAGGGAAGACGTGGAAACCTCTGAAACTGCCACTACCATTCTGCAAGGATTCCTTCCCACAAGAGATGAACTGAAGGAAAACAAGGGCAGTATCAGAGATCTCTCCCTCTTTCTTTCCTTCACACACAACTGACCGGATTCTCCACAATTTTTTCAATGCCAGCAATTGCTCTTTCAATAATAAACTGAAAAGACACAGATTAAAGCTCCTGGTTTTCAGTTTACTGAAAATAAGGCATGAAATTAGAATATTTTATAGCTTTTGCATTGCGGGGCTTTTGTTAGAATTCAGCATGAGGAAACAAGCAAAGACATAACTTTGATTTGTGTGCACTGGCGAGTTTCCCAGCACAGTGGTAGAAACAGCAGGAGCTGGAACTTGAGACATGAGCATGGAGCCTCACCTGGGAAAAGGAAATGAAAAACAAACAAACAAACAAATCAAAAACAAAACCAAAAAAAACCCCAGAACAAAGCAAAGCAAGACAACTTGCTGTAGCAACATTGCAACACCAGGGAAAAGTTGGGTAGTTTGCTTTGTCAGTGATCAAGCCATGAGAGAGCCACACTCAGTGAAAGACCTTTAAGTTCTTAGGGTATTACATTACTTTAATAACAACAGACTTTTAGCTTGTTTTAAATCCCTCTGTTAAGGTCCTGAGTGAAAAAATTCAATAAGAGAAAACAATGCTATTGATTTTCCCCCCCCATCTTTACAGCTAATGGCTCTAAATATAATCCTTAAATATTTGTTGGGGTTTTTTTGCGGTATGTCTTTATTTTCCAATATGAACTAAAAGCCTTGAGCCTCGGTATGTAGTTGCTTAAAATGTCTAAATAATATAGTAAGCATGAATTTCATTTTCAGGTCTGTACCCTAAGGATTCTTCCGGGAAGACCAGAAAATTTCAGTATTGAGACACTGCCAGATAATATGGCAATCTGCCTACTACACTGGCTTTTGGTACTAAAGCACAGTTAAAGTTGTGCTGCAAAGTAAAACAGAAAGCTAAATCTTTGTCTTTATTTAATGCACCAAGGCTTTTTAGGAAAAAAAAGTTTTTGTTGTTTTTTTCGGTTTGGTTTGGGGCTTTTGTTACAATAGGATCTGAGTTCTGTAAACAAAACCCCTCTCATTTTCTTAACTGCCCTTAAACAAAAAATAGTACAACATTAACTTGGACCTTTTAAGTAAAGGGCCAATTTTCAGGATATTCAACAATCTCCCCCAGCCTCCAACAGTCTTCTTCAAAATTGGCTGAGATGGCCCTATAAGAAAAATACAAAATAATACAAAACTACAAATAAACTTTTCTGAAGAAGAAAGCATTTCCTTCCTTCCTATGATTTTGAATATCAGGGAAAACTAACAAAGCGAAGATTGCAAGAAAGGATCCTCACAAAAAGAATAATTTCTGCCAGGAATAGCATCTGGCCTATATATCTGTGAATAGAATCTCTGCCTGGGTCCTGCACACTGTCCTTGTCCTGAGCTCCATCCCCAGCTGGTGCAGGGCTCAGGGAGGAGCAGCTCCCAGAGGTTTTCAGGCACAGCAGGTCAAAAAGCCACTGTGTCACAGGGCTATAGGTGCTTTCTGTAAATGTAAAAGATTCATTTTGATAGACATCCTTAGTCAACGTAATGAAAATTTATTTATTGTTTATTACACATTTTTATATGACACGTGCCTTTGACACCTGCAGCAAGATTGTGACAGGTGTTTAAAATGGTTGAGTAATTTCATACAAATATCCCTGACTACTGCCATTTAATTTCACTGCAGAGAGCTTGCAGGTATGCCAAAAAGTATCATCCTTCAAAATAAGCTTGTTGCAGCCACAAGAAAAGATAGTCTTGTAATTGAGGTGCCACCTGGGATCACAGAAGGTCTGCTTTGTCTTTTTTCCTTAGCTCTGTGTCTGTTTGGAGAGAGACCTTTTGGGAACGTTCCTTAGTCCTTGTAGCAATGTTTCTCACTTAAGGCTGGATGTAGTGAGCATCCCGTGAACAGCTGTGGAATTTATCAAACATCAAAAATGCAGCTCACATGGTCCCAGGGTGCAGCCCTTCCCAGACCCTGCGTGGTGCCAGCACAGCCCCTCTGGGTTACCTGAGCACTTCCCTCCGTGCAGAGCTGCACCCGTGGGCATCTGGGTCTCAGCCCTGCCCACCTGGGTTTTAAACAGCAGGGGCCTCTGGGTTTTAAATATTGTGGGAAGGACAAAACTTTCCAGCTCTCCTCTTTATTACATGCATTGCTGTAAAAAGCCCATGCTTTTATGGAATAGAGGTCCCACATCCTTTTGGGAAGTAATACACCAGTTCTAGGGTCTTAAAAGACATGCAGGTGAACTCAGGTGGGGGCAGGAACATTATGGGACATTACTAAATCAGCAGTGCTATCCTGAATCCCAAATAATGTATGAATATTCTAAAGCATCCTAAGTTAGGGCACCAAATAAAAAAGCTATTACAAATTATTCTTGTGCACACAACCAGTTGTTACTTTTTCTGTATCAGCCTTTAACACCTACAAATCAAAAAACACTAAATAATCTGATAATTTTAATATAAAAATTGTAACTCACTTTAGCAATGCCCTAACACCACCATTCCTGTCTTAAAACAGTAATCAACTTCTCAACTACATATTGCAAAGTTGCTAAGGCTGAGCAAGCAGGTTGTAATCAAGCAGCAGAAGCAGCAGTAGCATTGGTTTTACAGCTCTGTTGCACACAGGCTGATTTGCAGAACAACAAACAGCAGCAGGAAGAATCCCCACTCTTCATTTTGGTTCAACTCTATTGGAGATGGAATGTCAACATGCCCCTGAAAATGGAGCATGGTAAAATAGTGACATCCATGTCCCAGCAGAGCAAAATGAACCGAGTCATGGCAGTGGAGGAAAGGGAGGAGAGACGGGAATAATGAATTGCTGCTCTCAGTTCCCTGTGATCCATCCTGCTGCTCTGCCTTCTGAGCCTAATTTTCAATTGTGGAGCCTTGGAGCTGCACCCTGTGACCATGTGAGCTGCATTTTTGATGTTTTATAAATTCCACAGCTGTTCACAGGATGCTCACTACATCCAGCCTTAAGTGAGAAACATTGCTACAAGGACCAAGGAACGTTCCCAAAAGGACACTCTCCAAACAGACACAGAGCTAAGGAAAAAAGACAAAGCAGACCTTCTGTGATCCCAGGTGGCACCTCAATTACAAGACTATCTTTTCTTGTGGCTGTAACAAGCTTATTTTGAAGGATGATACTTTTTGGCATACCTGCAAGCTCTCTGCAGTGAAATTAAATGGCAGTAGTCAGGGATATTTGTATGAAATTACTCAACCATTTTAAACACCTGTCACAATCTTGCTGCAGGTGTCAAAGGCACGTGTCATATAAAAATGTGTAATAAACAATAAATAAATTTTCATTACGTTGACTTAGGATGTCTATCAAAATGAATCTTTTACATTTACAGAAAGCACCTATAGCCCTGTGACACAGTGGCTTTTTGACCTGCTGTGCCTGAAAACCTCTGGGAGCAAGTCCACAACTCAGCTCCCTGACTCTGCTCACTCCAGCTACAAGACACAGTGAGCATACAAACCAAAAACCTGCATTTTTATTTCCTGCAGGGATTAATAAATTTTACACAACGCTGATATAGATGATAAATCGAGGGTTTGACATATTTGTTGTGTCAGCCCTATTGTTTGGCAGCACATAGCTAAAAACAACCCTTAAGACTGCAGAGTAAGGCTGAGACTCAAAAGTTTGCTTTTAATTTTGTATTTCACCTCTGAAAGTGGAGGAGTTTAATGCCTTGGAAGGGTCAAGTCATTTGGTGGACGAGTCCAAACCTCCAATAAACCAGGAATCCCATCGGGGAGCTGTGGCTGGCCTCCCTCCCTAAATACCTTCCCATACACCCCAGCAAAGGATTCCCAGCTCTCAGGTCTGAGCCTTTGTACTCTGAACTTCTAGTGTGTTACCCAAATTTGTTTTTGGGGTGATCCTTTTGTTTCTGTAGCTACCCACAAAGACAAGAATCCAAATTTAAGTGGCGCAGCTTAGTCACAGCAACATGCAATTAACCTCTTCATTCTGTATTAATAATTATCAGGCCCTTGGTACAGCTAAAGGCTTTTAACATCATAGGTTTAGAACAGTTGGCAAGGAAAAAATAGTCGAGCAACATGAGTTTTTCTCACAACTTCCTAAATCTCCCCTTCCCGCCTCCCTCTAGCATTCTTCTACCTCACTGCTATTTTTCATATTCTTATTTATAAACATATACCACTTTTCCTGTGCTCTTAACCACTGCAAAACTAAGTGCTTGGGGAGTCGAATTTAATGTATTTTAATTACATGATGTTCTGCTCTGCTGAGCTGTTACATCAGAAAGGAAAAAATGAGGCATCTTCCTGTAACAAAAATATATTTAGACTAGGCATGTTTCTGGGCTTCATAACCTGCTTAAAATGTAGGCTGTGTAAAATTCCATACAGGAACCTTTTTGCACAACATGATTCATAAACATGAATAATGTTAAGCAATAATTCTGATGTTATTTTTGCTCCCCTCCGCAGGCTAAGTAGTTTATTGTTAATACAGCTTTGCCCCCAAGGAAAAAATAATTGTTTTGTCATTTTCTTCCTACATTTTTGTGTATGTTAAGTCAGATTCCTTGTATTATGTCATAACATTGAGACAACTTTAAAAATTGTCACGTAGAAACCTGAGGGAGATGGGGGAGTTTATCCTGGAGAAAAGGATGATCACTCTCTGCAGCTGCCTGAAAGGAGGCTGCAGCCAGGTGGGAGCCAGTCTCTTTTCCCGAGCAATAAGCAGGAGGACATGGCCTCAAATTGTGCCAGGGAATATTTAGATTGGAAACTAGGAGAAATTTCTTCACCGAAAGGGTTGTCAAACACTGGAACAGGATGCCCAGGGAAGTGGTTCAGTCACCAGCCCTGGAGGGATTTAAAAGATATCCAGACGTAGCTCTTGAGGAGCTGGTTTAGTGGTGGACTTGGTAGTTTTACATCAATGGTTGGGCTCAATGATCTTAGAGATCTTTTTCCAACAGAAGTCATTCTGTGAGATATATATATATACACATATATATATGTGTGTGTATACACATATAAAACACACTTGGAATGTTTTCAAAAAAAAAGGCTTTAAGAATTCAAAAAGCTGTTTTGAACAGATACTGCGAGTTACACTTTCGTCAAAATTAAGGTTATCTTGAACTTTCTGAAAGAAATTAAATAAGCATTATCAGATTTCAGGACTGTCATCTGTCAGACCCTGAAGTACAGCCAGTACAGAACAATGCATAGAACACCATAATATTTGTTTTATTATTTAATTCTATTTCCTTCAGTCCTGAAAATCATCAGTTTAGACAAGCAGAGGGAATGGATATCATGGCAAAGATGTAAGATATAGATGTATATTGACATCAAATAAAAAGTTTTCCTAACTTATAACGAGTTGCACTATTTTTTTTTGAATGGTTGAGCAAATAAACTTTAACTTTGATTGAGACAAAGCATCTGATATGTCATGAAATTTATCCCTGTTTCAGCAATACATGCAAAGCAGGAAAATGATATAGAACTTTGCTATGATTCACAATCCCTTCCACTTACAAACACGGGATGAGTGCTGCTACAGGAACCTCCCTCTCTCCCCCTTTCCAGCAATATCCCTTTGGCACTAAGGTGTGTCCCCTACTGAAAGGACATTTCTGATGCCAGCAAGTCAGAAGAGAGAAAGCAAAAGGGATTGAGTAATTTAAAGTAATTAAAGATTCTCAATAACAGGATGAGCCCACTCGATGCATATAGAGAATCTCAGTAAATAAAACCCAAGATTATTCCCTAGAACCAGAGTGTCCTAAACTCTTTAGCCACAGGATCATGCTCCTTCATCAGATCAAGCTGTCCTTCGTGCCAAGTTGCAAGTTTAAGGTTTATGTACCCCATTCAAAACAGAGCAGAGTGAAGTTAGAAACCAATCACCTCTAAAATCATATTAAAGAATAATAAATTATGAAATCTATTTGAGGTCAGGAGTTTTTAACTAAGATGCCAATCAGGTAATATCCTTGGGAAAGGTATTTTCATGCCTGGTCACACTTAAGAAGAACTAATTTAAGTTTTCCACCATGAAAGCTATATTTACTTAGTTCTGTTATCTCCCTAATCTTGCACTTCCCCATGCTCTATGTATTTCACTGATATGAACAGCCAATTATTTAGCCTAATTTTTCAAACTTCTGAATTGAAACACTTTTGACAGCAAAACAGGAGCAGAAGGCATAAGCAGAGCCTCGTCTAGATTAAATTAATATTATTCTTTCAGTCTACCTAAGTGACAAAAGCTGCATCACTCTGCAGGCTGCTGGCCCTGGGGCTGATTGCTCTGAGTCTCTCAGACTTTCATGTCCTGGATGGAACTTCTCAGTGGTACCAAAAACACACAAGCTGCTGATGGCAGCAACTGAATCAGAGACAAAATTCTTTAGTTCTGTGGGCATCAAAGGAAACAGAAGCACTGAACTTTGTGAGCTGCATTTATCAGGTAGGGTAAATGTTCTCTGTCTCTTCTGCTATCTCCATTCTTTGTTGGAAATGGAGTACTGAATAATTTTTTATCCAAGATACTTATCCAGGAAGGGAACTGCTGACTCTTGATGCTAACAGTGTGATTTGTTCCTGAATTATTCCAAAATAAAAAAATGAAGAAAAAGAAAAAACCCTCCACTGAATCACAGTCCCTTTTTCTTTGTTTCTGATCAAGTTCATACTGGCTTTTGATTGCAGTCCCTATGGGTACTTACTTGTGTGGAGCACAGCACTCTTTTTCTTCTACCAAAATTGAATTGTGTAGTGTTTAGAGAGAGCTTTTGTCCTTAGTATCAGGAGGAAAAGAGAAGGTTTCATTTCATCTTCGTAGGATTGCCATGAAAAAAAAAAAAAGCCAAAAGGAAGAAAAAACATGACTGTAGAAAACCTGAAAAAGACAAAAGAAGTGAGACTTACCTAATCAGAGATATTTCATTGGCCTTAGTGTATTTTTTACTATCGTTTTACTGGCTGCTACTATTCCAGACAATACACCTTATTTTCCTTTGCAACTTTCTTATCCTTATTCAATGGAGTTTAAAAACTTTGACTTGTTAATGAAAAAATAACTGCTAAAGGACACACAGGATATCCTTTCTGTAAATTCTTTTTCTTAGGCATAGAATCACTTACTTATACTCCAGATTTGCTGCTTGAGTGTGCTGTTGTATGTAAACCAGGTAAGCATGACTCTTTCAATTGTGAAGTTATAAATTACTCAAAACTATTTTAAACTAAATTAAATCTTAATAGAAATGTCTATATTGGCACTTAGAGGCTTAAGGATCCTATGTCGTGCTGTTGGGTCTTTCAAGTAAGAATATACACTAAATTTTCAAAGGAACAATCATGAGGTTTTTACTTTTAATTTGTTTTAGGTTTTACATAATCACTGTATTGGAATACAGTTAAACACCTTATATACAAATGTGTTGGGGAATCTTTTCAAATCACATATTTTAAGTAATGAGTAGCATCACTATATTATCATACATATATGTCTTTTTTAAGAAGCTGTGGTCTTAAAGACAAGACTACATACACAAAATGCTGACATAACACAGGATTCAGTGGGGTTTTCTCCCTTTACAAGGAGATTTCCAAGCTGTTGACAAAGAATTCTTAGCTAGTAACGTGGGAACAGAGGTAAAGAAGATGAATAAGACATAATTTACTCAGTATTAATTGAGAAATGTGGACAGATAAGTCATTCCAGACTTTTCAGGTCCTTTCCAGAAATTTACGCATTTTCTGGAAAAACCTGCCTCCTCTTCAGACAGCCAGAAAAAATCATCATCCATTCACGATATTTTCTCAGCTTGCCCCATACAGTTCTCTCCTTCTCTGTCACCTTAGATTAATGACATTCTTCTAAAGCCATCTCCCTTCAGATCTATTCTGGACTTCTCCTGTCTCCTACGTCAAAGTCTCCTTGGTAAAACTCCAGGGAGTTGATCCATCTCTGCCTGATTCCCCCTGCCAGGGGACAGGGCACAGCTCCTCAGCTGGAACAGCAGCTCTGGATCAGGAGGCACCTGCTCAGCTCCTCCACCACAGCCAAGTGCCCTCCTCTTTCCAGAGAAAGCCAATCCAAAGTTTCAGTGTGCCAACTTAGAAGACAGACCTTTAATTTTGTTCGTGATAAAATTTAGGTGTTATGGATTAGGCTTGTTTTTGCAGTTATTTAGAAAAGCTCCCTTCAAATCAGGCTTTACCACATCAATAAATGAGCAGTTGTAATGATTACATCCCTCACAAACTGAAGGATACAATGTTTTTTTTTTCCCCTCAAGGATTTGATTTTCCATGTTTTGAATTTGATATCACAACTTGAAACAGTTTGACTAACACATAGATATAATTCTAAATGCTGGTGATTGAACTCAGTTATAAGGCCACAACCACCACAGTTTTGAATTCCATATGTTTTTCATAAATATGGAAATACGTTATTGAATGAGCTATAAAGAAATGGCAATTTTAGATAATCATACATCTTGAGTCTCTGAAGAGTTTTTGTAAAAGGGAGAAGAATTGACAAGGATCAAGTATGTCCTTTTTATTCTGCCTCTCTCAAGATGCAGCATATCATTTTTATCAGCCATTCAATAAACTAAAAAATGTAGGGAAATGGTGGACTGTTGAAAAGATAATTGGTACTAAAATAATTCTTCTCCTGTTGTATTATAACTGTATGCTGCTTGCAACACATTGTAAGTTAGGCAGAAAAAGAGGAAAAAAGTAATAATTTCTTACATTGTGCACACAATGGCATATGCAGGAGTTCACTGTCAGACACAAAAACATTTATTTAAAAAAAATTCAGTGACATAGTAGCACAGAATAAATTCTCATATGCAAAATGCTTCTTTGAGAGGGAAATATAACGCAGATAATCCAGCACAGTGTAGGTTTTCAATCATCCTGTTGAAATGCTTATCAACAGGGCATTCAGAATAGGCAGCTTACATTTTTTCCTGATTATTAGAAATGGGATTACAAATATCCCAGTGGGCAGAAAATGTTTGCATGTTCCACTTATAAAACTAAAAATCAGATAAGAAATCCAGAAGGGTACAGATTCCCAAATCCTCAAAGTTCTGGCTTTGCACAGATCGAGTTTACATTCAGGCCCTTGCAAGCCAGATGCTTTATAACATGCTTCAGTTTGCCAGCACTTTAAACCACTGATAAAAGCTGTAATATTACTGGAGAATTTGTCCATATGTTGAAGTGTTTTTGCATCTAGAAAAGGACTTATAGACAGGCTTATTTTTGTTCACAGATTAATGTGCTTTGCTGAGTCTGGGCTACAATGGAGCAATGAATAGAAAATACTTTGAAAGCTTCCAGTGTCTTATCCAATAAGTTTTATTTAAGAGAACATAGCTGGAGTAAAGACTCTTATAAAAGTTAATTTCTGTCATTTCAGTTCTCTAAATTGATAATAGTCTTTTGTGTATTCTTTACAATTCTTCAGAAACCTAGAGGGTAGTTGCCAGGATAGACAAAACATCTACCATTTTAATATAGTCAACTTTCCTTAGAAACCACATCCTTTGTATTTTCAAATACATTATGTGTTTTCTATTTACTATGAAGTCCACAGCCTGGTATGAAAAGAACAGCACTCACAGTATTTAACACACTTGAAAATAGGGCAGTTAATTTTATGAAGAAAAAGTATAGCTCTACTAAATTTCACCTACAGCATATCCCATACAAATTCCAAGTGTAAATCATCAGAAAACAATTGAAAAGGGTTTGCATCCAAATAGCCTAAAGCATTAATTAATAATTTTTAAAATGTGAATTAGAAATGCATCGCAACAATAGACAAAGGAGCCAATACTCCTAAACACAGAATTACCATTTGCCTTAGCATTATACTTGCCTGCCATGTTCAGATTAATTAGATCTTTATCTCAAGCAGATTTAAAGGATGTTAAATATGTAAATTAATTTTCTGAAACAGACCAACATAACTAAAGGCCTCAGCCACCCATTGTGTCAAACCAGAAAAGAGGGAAAAACAACCAAAGAAAAAGCAAGGCCCAGTCAGTTACTTGGGCTGGGAACAGAAGGCTGATACCTAAACCCCAAGCAAGTTTTTGCAAGTGCTGTATCAGCTGTTCTGTATCCCTCACTTGTGACTTCTCTGGTGGTGAAACAGCTCACAGAGCTCATCATGAGAGGGGGGCAGGTGCTCTGTATCATGGAATTCTACCTGCAGGTTCCCAAATCCTAAACATTGTTGTTGACAGGAAAGTCAACAAAAGTGAGGAAATAAGGTCTGACTTTTTTTATAAAGAAAACGTGTCATTTGAGCTTCAGTCATATCCCCAAACTCACCCTTTTGTCCTTTGCTGCTTGACTCAGGTGCTCCTGCAGGGCTGGATGGTTCCTGCTCTGGCAGCTCCTCCTCACCCAAGCAGTCCCTGCTCCTCCAAAGGCACACACACACCTGCACACACAGCTGAGTTTGGAAAGCATAACGGGCATTTGGCAGCTGCAAAACGCTCCCTTTGAGCAAGGAGAGGATGCACAACCCTCTGCTGTGTCCCTCAGCCATGGCTGGAGCACCCTGCTGGGAGAATGCCTTCACCCACCCCAAAGGCAGCAGCAGCAAAGTCTGGCACCCACGGGCACTGCACAGACTGGACAGGTAACTCTGCACATCCAGCAGTTACAGGTGTACTCAGGTCTGTCACCACATATGCAACTAGGATTTCTAAGCAATGTTTTTTAAAATTAGATAGTTACTAAAAATCAAATTTTCCAATTATTTGGAAAGTATTTTCAATTTACCTGGAAGAATTTTCCTTCCTAAAGAAAACAGATTTGCCGAGGTCTCAGTAAATGCCTCATGCTCCCAACACTGAAATGATGCAACAAAGAGTTTAGCTTTGCAGCCATTTAAAAACAATTCATTGTTAATAATCTTATTATTAAAGATGTCAGTACTCAACATTTTAGCACTGTGCTATAGGTTCACTTTGAAAAATCCTGCTTAACACCCAGTCCATAGACACCATTTCCCACCACATGCTAGACTCCAGCTTCTCTCCTCTTCTGATGATGCAGGTGAATCCATGCAGTGAGGTAGTCAACAAAAGAATCCATTATAAATAATGCCTGCACCTACACTTGGAGGGGAAATCATTAAATTCTGGGAAACAAAACATTTCTAGAAGGTGAGAAGGAAAAACACTGTTCACAGAACACAGAAGGTGTATCCTTTCCTAAGCTATTTAGAATAACAGGAGCAGCACCCACAGCAGGCTGAATGCCCAGTGAAGATGCCCACAGATGAGCACATTTTATGTTGCACTAACACAGTTGAGGAGCACTGACTTGGTCAGATCCCTTCTTGGCATTCTGGCTAAGGTCAGGCATAGTTTAATTGCAGCACCTCAGCTCAGGAAAGAACACTAGAGGGATGGTAATTTCATAATCTATATATTCCTAGAGGAATGGAAGAAGTTTCTGTTGGTGACCTCAGTAATTCTCACCTCAAACACAAGTATTTTACCTAGCTACCAATCTATTCTGATTTCCCCAGGAATAAGTAATGGATAGAAGGAAACACAGTCCTTTACACATAATGTGTTTATTTCCAGCTAAGTTGAAGAACCAAATATTTATAAAATGTGCTAGACAAAGATCTTGTGCTATATGAGGAAAATCAAACATGTCTCACTGGTGTTCCATCCCCTAATAAATCCTTGTAAAGTTATAAACAGCTTTCACACATTTAATTGACCATATATGAAATTGTCACCTCAACAATAAAATGTAACATCTTGTGGGGAAGAAAAAGCATTGAGCATACTGCAGTGCAATAGATTGAAACTTGTTCTGTGAAGACACAAAATAGCTGTACAAGAAAGCAGCACTAAGTGTCACAATGCTTTAGTTTCAAGACCTCATTCAGTGCAGGAATAATGACAGAACTCACTGGGGCTGAACAACAAAGGTTCAAGATCCAGCTCTAGTAAAACTCTTACACAGAAAAGCACAGGGAAAAGATTTCTAGGTACAACATCTGAGGTTACAATTTAACACAACAGTACAGAGAAGTGTAAAGTGTCTCTTACCAAAATTCAGACTGTCAGCATAGAATTTTATGGATGCCTACCACAAGTATCAGCATCAGAAAGTCCAGAGTTTTACTAACTGATATGTACAAAGTTAAGAGACATAAAAATCATTACAATTTTGAGTTAGTGAATGGCTGCATTTTAGTAAGGAACCTGTGAAACATGGCTGGGGGTAAAACTGGAGGAAACTGAGAAGTTACACTCTCATCCTAACAGAAGTTATAGCAGTGCAGAAAACGTAGTGTAAAATACAGCTGCTGCTCCCTAGATGGAATGGGGTTGGAATGTTCCACAATGATTCCCCACAAAACTGTAAGCACCTGATGAGAGGGAGGGAACAGAGGAGTGGAGACACCCCAGCCAGGCTCTGTTGAAATCTTTGCAGCAGGGGAACTCAGTGGTACTTTGCAGGTGATAAACCCCATATCTTCTGTCAACCAGGGGAGAGAGAAAATGTCCTGCTGCTGACCCACAGCTGTGGTGAAATTGTTCTCCTCAGAGGAAACTGGTTCATTATAGCATAATTGTAATATTTACACACACACCCTCCCAAAGGTGCACATCTCAAAGGTACAACCACCCCTCACTGGAACTGTGCTCTAGATTTTATTGACTCTATCTTTAAAACCAAAGTGAGAGAATTTTACGCCAGTCAGCAACAAAGGCATATCTGACTAGAGTCACTCAAGCCCCACCTAAATATAAAGTATAAAAGTAAGTCAAGAATGGGAGAAAAGTTAGGGAAGATCCCATTGTAAATCCTGGGATCAGTCAACAGGCTGAACGTGCCCTCTCCCTGCAGGGACTCCTGTTGGGTAAGCACTGCACTCTGTGCACGCCTTCACTGGGGCTCAGAGCCTCTCTGTGCACTGCTTTAAATACATTTTTGCAGTCAGGTGCTACCACCAGCAACCCTCGAACCTTAGCCTGGCACAATTTGATATTAATAAAGACTGTTCTTCCATAAATGTGAGCGTGAGTCCTTCCCAGGCGCTGGCAGGCGCCGGCAGCAGGGACCATACTGAATAAAGACTGACTGAGGGAACCCAGAATGCAGAGAATATTTCCCTGCCTGTTTTGAAGGGTTCTACCCCCCTGGACAACACTGTCTTTGACATTTATCCATGGAGAAAACTGCCAACTCTGTGGGAAGAACTAGAATCTACTCTAGTGTGAACTAAATGATAGAATGTTATGTAAGGTTNTTTAGAAAAGTGAAAATATCTTTTGTTTTAAGTTTTAATTGGATGATTTACCTTTAAGAAGGCCCTGTTATCTTGATAAGGGGCCATTCTGCTGCACTTCTCTGTTGTGTGTTGTGTCTGGGTCACACCAGTGACTTTACTTCTCTGATAAGACTTAATAAACTATCTTAAAGCAGAGAGTGCTGAAAGTTTCTTTTATCTATTGGACTCCTGGCAAGGACTCTAAATTCTTCCCCCATCAGGGAAAAACCTGGCTTAAGACACAGCAAAATCAGAGCCAGGGGTCCACAACTGACTGAGGGTCTCAAAGTGGGAAAATCCACTGAGGTGTGTCCCTGCCGAAGTCCTTGAACCACCCTGTGATCCAGCAGAAGTGGCCAGTGAAGGGTCCCTGTGGTGGGACACTGACAGCCTGGTCAGGCACAGAGCTCCCGACCTTCCTGGGGCACTGACAGACAAATCAAACACCAAGGGGCAAGGAAATCTCCCCTTTTCACATGACAGAATCATTACAACTTCATTACAAATCTGAGATTGTTCAACTGTCTCATAGTTCTAACAATTACAACCAATGGATAAATGCCTAATGAGTTATAAAATGATATTTAACTTATAGAAAAATAGGTTATTTGCAAATAAAAATAAATAAGTCTTACAGAAGAAAGAAAATAATTGCAATCTAGTTGCACCTAGATTGCAACTGCTGAATTTTGTGAAATGTGCTTCAAAAGATCTACTTTTATATTCAATAGATTTTGAATCCTCTTCTGTATTCTGAGCATTTCAAGAGGAATGGCGAAGAGAAAGCCTGTGGGTTAGGATGTTTGCCTGAGAGATGAATGTCTAAATCATCTTGACTGAGAGAGGAATTTACTAGTAAAGTCTTGAAAATGAGTAAAACTTTATTTTCCTTTGCCTTCCATGTTTTGGCATCATAAAAGTCCATCTCATCAGAGTGCAGAATTTTCTACTCTGCTCATGCAAACGTAAGTTGTCCTATTCTCAGAAAAGCTCTCCAAAGTCTGTTTTTCAGCCTACCTACCGTTGTATTTTATAAAATTTCTAATAACAAGAGGAAAGAAGAAAACTAATTGCATTCAATTTATTTCTGGTTTATTTTAAGGCAGGACAGTTGCTGATTTTTATGCAGTAATATTTACTAAATATAGTCAATACCATTTTCATTACTCTATCAACAAGATGAATTCCAGGGAATATTCAATGGTGGGCAAAAGCAATGCCACATGTTCTATTCTAGCCAACAATATCCAGCTCTGTAAATTGTCCTTTATTGCAGCTATTACTGGATTATGGAAATCTTATTACTAATTGATTATTAACTCAGAATAATGTAATATGTTTCCAGAGAATGCCAAGCAGCCCACAGACACAATGCTAAATCAATACTTATTTCTTACCTGTTTCATTCATCATATTCAATTCCCACTATACCAAATGCAAAAGGCTAAAATAGATTCTTTCTAGCAGTAGAAGAGACTAAATAAATCTATGTAAGAGTAAATAAAAAGAACTGGAGAACAGAAAACAAGTCATAATTTTAAAGTAGAACAGGTAGGAGAATCCAAACATTTACAGACTTTTTTTTCAGCTAGCCTCCACTCCTTTTTCAGTAGCAGAGGTTTTTTTTTTATCTAAGTCTGATTTTATTCCTTCAAGTAATTTGGGTCATTAAAATATATGTTAATATGCAGCACATTACCCTGGAGTTTTCTTGATCAATCCTTACATATCAAGGGAAGACTTCTGGGGAAAGTTTTTTTTTCCTTATCCAGAGTTTGACCATAGGCTACCCTAAAGTTGGTATGAAACTAAAAAACCCCAGGGTAAGGATATGAATACTGGAAATAATTTTATAGTCAAAGGAGATTCTCTTTGAGCACCTTTTGAATCTGAGCAGCACAGCTTTTAGTTACGGATTTTTTTTTCTCTGCATCCTCCTTGATGTTGGTGACATTATGTGTAATTAGCCAGGGTTGACTCAGCACAAGGAAAAAAGGCATCAAGCTAACAGATTACAGCAGTCAGTTGAGGTTAGTGCATCTATATTGATCATCTGATGTTTGCCCTAGATACCTGCTCCTTTGCCAAAGACACAATCTCAATTAAGGAATAATGTTTTTCTTTGACTGCACAATGATTTCTGGTATTCATAAATTCAACTCTTTCCCTCCCCATCCATTGCAGAAGCACACTTTTATAAAACCTCCTTATCAAAAAAAAAACCCCAACTTTGAAAATTCAGTTCAAAAGGGAATAATTCAATGTTTTCTTACCAGCTTTATACATACCAGCATGAATAAAACAGGAGGATATGGTAGAGCCAATATTGCTCCCAAATATATAAGGACAATAAATATGTTTAGAAATATCTATTATACATTCATTCAAATTTAAGTTTATAAATAGAAGCTCTGGGCTGTCCTACCTTCAAAAGAACAAGGGTGGTAAGGTTTCTACCCTGATCTTGACATAGTGCTGCCATCAGTAGAGGTCACTGCCCACAAACTCTACCACCACATACAGGTAAATGCTCTCCAACGTGGTTCAGAAAGTGGTTTATTTCGGGGGATAGAACAACAACCATATAAGTGACCTGAACCACTTTATGAGAACCTGGTTCAGGAGAGATTGTAAGGAATTTAACACAGCAAATCTGAGAAAAAAGACTCAATATTGAGCAGCTGAGGGTGTGTCTTCTTCATGTAACTGAGTCACAAAGTGACTTTAGTTCTTTAGGCACTAAATTTTCACAAGGAGGTCGAAGTGGACAGTCTGGAAAGATGTATATGGCCAAAGTAACTTCACCTCAACTCTTCAATGATACATGAAAATTGTTCAAAAAATTCCTTTTCCTGCTCAGGGATAAAAGGGAATGGTTCTTATTTGAAAAGTTCATAGTGAAAAAAAGACAGAAAAATAATAGACAGATTTTTCTGCCATGAACAGTGTAGATGATTCAATTGTTAAAAAATTACAAGGTAATAAGCTATCTTCTACTTGAAATGAAGGACATCTGAATTCTTGGAAAGACTGAGTCTCTTAAGCTGAAATAAACTCCTTGTAAGTACAGCCTCATGTATGAACATTAAATAAGTCAGCTATTCCTGTAGAAGTAAGTGCAGTTTAAGTTGATACTATGTTTTGCCAAATTTTATGCACTGACAGTAGGTTCATAAAGGTCAACTTGAGCCAGGGGAAATCTAATTCTCCAGGCTCCCCTAAGGATAATTTGGAACATTGAAAGTTGGCCTCCAGCTTTGAATTGCTCTCACACTAATGAGCTACAGAGACAGAGACTGAATGAGTGAGAGGCTTGAAAAATTCATGTTGTGTGAGCAGCAGAAGAGTCCACAAAGAGCTGCAGGATACTGACCTAACTTAGGGCAGCATTTTGCAAATGGATCTGTCTGCAGCGTCTGCAGACATCCAGACTGGATTTCATCTGGATGCCATTAACAAACTTGCAGCAACACGGGCTTTAGCACAAAGAGACAAGTACAACTGCAATGCTTAACAACTAATCAAGGAGCCTAATTAGATAAAGTGGTTAATCCCCACATCTGTCTACAGATGACTGACAAGAAAGGCTAAGCTTTGTGAGAACTTAAAGCAGGTTCCTAAGCTAGGGTCTCTGCATTCTTAATAAATCCATAATAGTAGTCCCATAACAATACACAGATGTAAAACAGACTCAGAATTGTGTCCTTTGCACAGAAAAATGAAGTTGCAACAGTCTTGCTGCTGTAGGGACACAGCAAAATTACTCAGCTGCCTCTCTAAGCCTCAACAGCTGATTAATTCTCTTAGATAAGCTCTCAAGTCTGTCTAAAGTACTAAATTAGGTTAAATACAAACGATGATGTGGGTGCCTCTAGCCACACTGAAATGAGGTCAGGCAGGTCTTTTTCCTTACTGAATATGACTTGAAATTTATACATCAGAAATTGGAGTTGATATTCCATTTTCTGAAGGATGGAAAGGAGAGAAAAGTAAGAAATTTAAGCTGTGGGAAAGACTTTGGTTTCCTATGGTGTCCCAAAAAGACAAAGGGGTATCTTCTGGGTCAGGGAGTGCTCCCTGCAGCAGACACAGGAGTGGAACTTGGAGGATCCCCTCACTCAGAGCCAGCTTCGGCTCCTTTGGCTACTGAGGGTGGGAGGGATCAATCCCAGAGCAAGAGTGCCACAGGCTCGATCTCACAGCATTTAGGTTTACACCACTTTCACATCCCATCCCTCACAACTCTGGATTGTGGGCTCATGCTTTGCTTCGTGCACCAGGCTCTCAGTATAAATTGTCAAACACCAAGCACAGCAAACCCACTGACCGTCTTGTCTGGTAGTTCTTGGTGGAATCCAGAAGCATGGGGACACTACACCATGGAAAAGTTTTTTTCCCATTTGTGAGTGGTGACTTCTCCACCTTAGGAGAAGGTGAAATGTGCGTATTCATGCAAATTCTTGAAGAGAGGACATAATTTCTGAAAGCTAGACAAGGCATGGAAGCGATGCAGAGAGCATATTTTTAATTTCATATTTCATCTTTGTGCACTTTTAACCTAGAGAGTTATGGGATACTGCAAAGGTCTATATTAATACTAAGTTTGCAAGTTATTTTGGTAAGTAGTTCATGCTTTTATGGTCAAATAAATAATAATAAATAGAAGTTATTTAATAAAGCATTGTGGTTTACACAACAAATTATGAATACCTTTTTCTGAATTCACACCTATTTAGAAGATGAAAAGTAAAAAGTGCTTTAGAGCTATCTTTCAGCACACTTGACACTTTTAGTGTATGGTATTTTACAGGCACTCACAGCAAGCAGAAAAAAACAACATATTTTAGCACTACTTGAAAATAGAATTCTTTCATTCTATCTTTATGCAAAATTCAATTCTGCATAACATATTAAACACTAGAACCTTATTTAACAGAAAGGTATTTCACAATCTCAAGTCCAATAATAACTGTATACTTACTATGAAAAGCCTTTCTTTCAGCTTTTGAGGATCCCTGGAATATGAGGGTAGTCTGTCTGCTTGTTAATCTTTAACAGATTTGTCCTGAACTGTGAATTGAATTGAATTGAAAGAGCATGAAGCCCCACGAGCAAATAGTCTGAAAATATATATCATATTTTTCCTAAAGCACGTAGTGATACAGCATTTTGTTATCATGGAACTTGTCAAAACTCTGGAGTCATGCTAAGAGTAAAGCAAAAGATACACACTCAAAACAACATTCAGTATTACAGACAATCTTTGGCACAGCCCCACATTCCCTGGCACAGCACCCGCTCTAACTACCTTAAGGTCTACTCAAAGAGGGTCCCCCAGTTTCTCTTCCACAGTCCAAAAAGGCAAATGGCCATTTCTAAAGACAATGCACCTCACCTACCTTAAAAGGGGATTGCTCACTTCCTCACAGTTTTTTACTGGATGAAAGGAAGCCTAAGCAATTTGCCTGGATTAGACACTTTGACAGCTACAGTAGATAAATCACATCAGCAGTCTTCTGTAAAATGGGGAAAATCATAAATTGCTTTAAAACCCTGCCCTAAAAAATATCTTCTCAAGGACTACACAGCTTTACACAGTAGCTCGATCAATTGGCCAATTCAAACCCAACTTCACACTTGGGTAAGCATTCAAAGCTGCTCATCATTTAAACATGTTTGCTGTGACTGTTCTTTGGCCTTAGCCACTGAGACTGGGTGTGTTAATCCTTTGAGTGTGAGAAATTCCCTTTATTTCAATTTCCGTTCTATATCGTCAAGAAGGGGACAACAGACTCTTCTACATTATCGGGAATTCACACACCCAGCCCCCAAAATAAAACCCAAAAATGAGATAATAATAAGGGTTGAGAGAAATCCCAGTCTGCTACTTCATCTAATCTGTCAAAGGCAAGTCTGTGTAAAGAGCTATGGGTACAAAACTGGTGTAACTTTTTAAGTAAAAGAACATGGGTAGCATAATTGGGTGGGGAAAGTAAAGGGAAATGTCCAGATCTCACTGGCATTTCCCACATTTTATTGGCAAGCACACTGGATTGTGAAGATATTTTGCCTTAAAAGAGAAATAAGCCAAATGGGATCAAATCCACAGGACTCTGGAATGGTGTTAATGGACTTAAAAACGTAAGAAAGTCACCTACCAAATCCAAAAACCCACAGGCTCAGAAAGAATGCAGTACTAAAGCTGAATGAAGGCCAGTACAGCCAAAATATCCCACTGGTGGCTAAAGAACCTTAATCATGGAATTCAGCATTAACAAACACAGAAGCACTCGTGGAAGTTCTACTCAGATAATACACAGCATCAAAACTGGACAATTTCTGACCTTTTTCCTGTTAGAATTTGTTCATCCCTAATTGAACCATTAAATTATTTTTTTCCCTTCCTATCAGCAAAGAACCATTTCTCATTGAGATGAAATTCCTTTCCAAAAAAGCCCAAAAGACAATCTTGCTCCCCCTAAAAGCACTTTTTTTCTGACCTTCACAAAGGTAGCTTGAATGAAGGAGATGAAGTAATTGCAACCCTTACAGAAAGTAATAATATAAACCTTAACAGCAATTGAGTTTATTCATACAAGTTCTTCCTCTAATTGTTCTCCAGCATGGCCTTGGATTATATCCAACTGAAAGCTGAATTAAATACATATATTATTGGCATCACTACATAACAAATAGTGTGGAAAAGATGTGCAGTTTCTGCTTTATATCCAAAACCAATGCAAACCAATTAGAATCTTTTTAATTATGGTTGAGCAAGCCTGAACACACACGAGTAAGCATTATTATTCAATTTGGTCCCCTTCTCACCCCATTGATGCTCATTTAAATTTCAAAAAGATCTATTCTTCCCCAAAGTCTATTTTGCATGCCCAAATAAAGTTTAAAAAAAGCCAAACGAAACCATACAACAACCTGGAAACCCCCAAAACCCACAGAAGTCCCTGATTATTCACAAGTCAAAGCAATCATTCACACAGCCCATGGTGTTTCCGGCCACCTTTCGATGAGCTTTGGGGCCAGGAATGGATTCCATGAGGTGTCCAAGAGCAAGGTCTAAACATGGATACACTGCAGCCACAGTCACACTTGGCCCAGTCACACACAGAAATACCTGTACTGGATTCGGTGACTGATTTGGGGGGAATTTTTGTGTTCTGTGAGAGAACATTATGGTTTTATGCAAATTCCCAGTTGATGTGCCAATTAGGACCTTAGATCACTGCAAATCAGAACACAGGATCCTGTTCTTTCCATACCCACACACAATCCTCAGAAAGCTGTTTGATCTTGTAGTTCCAACCTCCTGTCATGGGCAGGGACACTGTCTACTA
Organism: Daphoenositta chrysoptera; assembly: GCA_013397915.1. NCBI lineage: Eukaryota > Metazoa > Chordata > Aves > Passeriformes > Daphoenositta > Daphoenositta chrysoptera. The sequence goes on from VZRO01000762.1 coordinate 1,205,995, forward strand.
GAAGAACTCTAAAGTCCTTTGCAACCCAAACCATTCTATCATTCTATAATTTATAGTGGTTTACTTCTCTGCAGAGCAACACAGGATCCAGAAGAGAGTTTTTAATGAAGCAGCAGCAGAATAATATTTTTGCTATGCAGAGCAATATCTTGAAATCTCTGAGAATGCAGCCTTTAGGGATGGACTCTAAAAAAGATAACTTTCCAACCAAGGAAAAATAAAAAAGCACATAACATCACCCTTAAATAATATTATGAGGATATTCTCAATAATACATATCACAAATTGCTATGCATAGTCCCAGATGTCATAGACATTCAAAATATTATTGTATTATGCCTAAATTTCAAAATTAAAAATGTCACGGGGACAGCTATAACTGCTTCATAATATAGGGAAGTATGTGCTAATATTTGACAATTAACAGAGTAGTATTGGTGTCATCTCTCTAAAATAAGAGATCCAGAAATCCTTAAATTTGCTATGATTTTTGTTAAAAGGTAAATTTAAATATGCAGCTGAGTAGAAGTTACATAATGGGAATAAGCAAAAAAGTACCAGACTCAATTTTTACCCATTATACAAAAATCAGTGAGTTCACCTAACTGAGTACTGCACAAAAATAACTGTGTGGTCAAGGGTATTACAGAAAAAGATTTTAAAAATTATGTTTTGGCAAAATTACTATGCATTCTTGTAAAGTTTTGTTCTATTTTAAATCATTACAAAAATTTACATAGCCTCTTCAGTCAGTCCAGCTTTCAGGCCACAGAGTGCCTCTTTTTATAACCCAGAGACAGAATGAGATTTATGAGCCTATGAATGGATCCAAAGAGATTTGTTTCAACAATCAGATCCACTGGGAAGTAATCAAAAGTGTCTCATCTCTAACATTTAGTGATGTAAGCTTCATGCCTTGTATCCAGAGGCCATAAAACATCCCCAAACCCGCTGGGGAACAGTGACAAGAACAGTGTGTCAAGACACCCGCGTGCTCCTGTCAGTCACGACTGTCTGCACCACAAAAAAAGCGTTTACACCCACGTTTCCTTGCGAAACTGTCAAAGATTGACATAAGAATACTTTATTTAATATATTTTATTAGAAATTCATCACTTAATGAAGTTCAACTTTGTGCTCAGGGACAGGTAGAAAAGTTCTTTTAACATTATCTATGTGGAGACCGGCAGTTAATGCTGTGGGAAATAATTCAAACACATAATCGTGTTTTCTTCCTGTTGGGAGGAATTAAGGACCATTGTACTATCATGAGTCAATCTATCTCCTGCTGCTCTGCCTGCATTATTTCAACTATCAGCTACTGGTCTGATGCCTGGCTGAATCCAACACATCCTGCACAACCATCAGCAGAAACGAAGGTTTGATTTTCCAAGGTACGTGAACTCGTAGCTCTGCTGTTGTGTGGGACTTCTTTATGATAGCCAACTGCACAGAAGAGCTGCAGAACACAGATTTTATTGGAAAGCAGTATATTAAAAATTATGACCAGTGAGGAAAGTTTTGTAGTCTATGATTGCAGTGTATCACACCTGGTCTCAAAATAAACCCCTGCAGAATGTCAGCTGCATTCCACCTGCTAAAATGGAACTGGGTTCTTGCAGTGTTCAGCACACAACCCATTCTTACAAACGTGGCTGATGCAAAAGGTAAACTCACAGTAGCACTGTTAATTAACTGCTAATTACAGTTCAGATGAGCATTAACTTGTTCAAATACTGTAAATATTTAAAGTTAAACAGTTCAGTGGTCAGGGTAGACTGCTCAAATACAGCAGAAACAAAGGAAACAATGGTTCTGACTTTTCCAGAGACAACACCTTTACTGACTTCTTCCCTTCTTGTATTTCCCCATCTCATCCTACCATTAAACAGGGCTGCTCTTTGGAATTGTTGTGAATCAGTGTTTTGTGTTCAGAAGTTTTCCTCGTTTTTGCTTGGAGCAATCAAGAAGAAATAAGACTCAAGTTATGGAGCTATGTATCAGTAACATAACTGTATATTCCCTTTATACCTGTTTGGAGATTATCTAACTAAAGTAGTAAAAGTACCATTTAATCCTAAAAAAAAAATTAAATTCCTATGTATATAAGCATTTTTTACCTAAATAACTGTTAGTTTAAGTGTAAAATGTGATAAAACTGCAATGAAAAAGATTATAGAGCTTTATATACACTCTGAACTTTATAAAGACAGTGTATTTTGATCTGAGTAAAAGGAATTATTTGGCAGAGCACTACCTGTGCATTTACATTCAATCTGTTTGTAGCTGTGGAGTCCCTATTTATTAGAGATCTCAAATAGAAAACAATTAACCTCATCAGTGATGAAAATTACTTATGAAATAGGGAAATGACAGATTCTATTGGTTATTAGTCAAAAGCTAAATGAAAAGTCATTACCACAAAATTTCTAAAAGAATATAGCTCAATATGTGTTAAAGGGAATATAAATGCTATATTTTTCATATACTGTTTACATAGGTCATAAACTCCACTTCATATTTCAAAAAAACCAAGGATAACTAGGCTGTCACTAATAGTAATATTCATTAGAAATAATTGATGGTCAGAAAACTAAAAAAGTGTAAGGAAATCACAGTGAAAATGCAGTTGACACAGTAAACTATATGCTTATTTTTAACTATGACAATATGGTAATGAAATAAAGTACACGATCATATGACAACAGTATCACCTAATTCATGAATAAAACAAGATGCAAGCCTTATATACTCTTTCAAACCTTAAATAAACTCCTATATCACAATTTTTTTTTTTTTAAATTTTATAAATACACATATACACAAAACCAAGATGGAGTAGTTTTATTTGNTTATTATTACTATTATTATTATTAGTTCACATATGTGACACCAATCTACAAGAAAGTCCAGCAGGAGAATTTGGGGAACTTCAGGTCTGTCGTCCTGATCTCAGTGCTGGGAACAGCGTTTCCCACAGCTTTCTCCTGGAGAAACTGGTTGCTCAGGGCTGTACTCGGGAAGGTTTAGGTTGGATATTAGGAAAAATTTCTTCACTGAAAGGGTTATCAAGCATTTAATGAGGCTGCCCAGGGTAATGGTTGGAGCAGCATCCCTGGGTATATTTAAAAGGCAGAGATGTGGTGCTTAGGGACATGGTTCAGTGCGGAATTGGCATGATTTCAGAGGTGCAGTGTTGGAACAAAAGGTGAGAACAGACACAAATTAAACCAACAATGTTCTGATTAGATATTAAGAAAAAAACTTTCAATGGTGGAACACTGAAATGGTGGATATCTCAGAGATGTCATGTGATCTCCATCCCTGGAAATAATAAAAACACACCTCTGCATGACCCTAAACAACCTAATCAAAACTGTAAGTTTGAATGTTCAGTGTTGGCTCTGCTTTAAGCAAGAGGTGAGACCAACCACATCCCAAAGGTCCTTCAGTCCAGTTATTCTCTAACACTGTTCTATCTAAATGACTTGATTTGTTACAAATATTAGTAATTTAGTGGATTTATTTTTTATGCACACAGAACTTTATGGAGCTTTATGTTACACAAAACCCCATACATGCAGAAGTAAAAGAATCTCAGAGAGGCAATCCCCCAGCCCTACCCTTGGCATAGAATTTTTTGGAGAGTTTGTTTTTCTTTCTTTCACTTTGGCTTTTAAGTAATACAAAAGCCAAGAAGATCACTGTAACTATTACATGGTTGACTACTCCATTGAAGTAACAACTGCAAATGTTTGTTTGTATCCTTTTGTTGTTTTCCTTTTGTTTTATACTGTCACACATTTTTCAGATATTTCTGCCAGAAAGCCCAGTAGTTAACTATTGATCCTTCCTAGACTCTTTCTTGACAGGCTTAAGGAATTTCTCTGCAAACCCCCTCAATACCAGGATTACTGACAGGCATTGAGTTACATGGTTTACAGTTGTCAGGATTTTATCCCTGCCTCGAAATACTCTTCTCATCAAAAGTTCTATGTTAAAAATTAAAACTCCCTGGTCTCAGTCAGATGACATCTCTGACATCTAACAAAAAACACCCTATTTTCTCATCAAGTTCCTGATAAATTCTCCTCCTGATCCCACAAAAGTAATTTTCAGCCATGTAGCAGACACAGCACTTTCATCCTGGAGCTGTGGCTAGAATGCCAACCAAAGCCTTCCTCTGCTAGCATTCACTGTTCCACTCAGATTCTGAAGTGTAAGGGAGTTCAGAACAAAGTGATTTCTGTCTCTCACACACAAGTTTGAGGAGTGCCTCACCTGCCAGGCAGAACACAATTTCTCACTAACACTGCACCATCTATATGAGCTGCAAAAGTTACCTTTCTGTTAAAGGCAGTAAAAGAAGGAGGAGTAAGGCAGTTAACAGAATTTCCAGAGCTGTCTCCAGCAACAAACAATGCAGTGACAAGATACAGAGTTTGGAAGATGCTCATCATGTATTGCAGACATAAAATCCCTTGTCTAGGAAAGTCAGAGCCATCAACAGAAGCTATTTAGATCAAAAAGAAAGAAGAAATCATTCTGATTAGGAGTTGTGTAAAAATGGGAATAATCCAAAGGAGGAGGAGTTATGTACAATTGGATCAGGGTGGTTCAATCAAAGACTGAAAATAGATACCTCAGTGAATGAAAAGGAAATCAAGAGATTTTTACACATTATAAAGGAAAAGTACCTAGTCCTGAAAGTTCTGCTTCAGCCCATTTAAAATGGTGGACCAGAAAAATCAAATTTACTCCTGCAAATAATACTGACATTGAAAATGATGGTTTTGTTTCAAAATAAGAACTGAATGAAAAAAGAAACATCAACATTCTCTATTTTTTAGTTTCAAATACGTCACCAAATGTATGCGATATCATTTAAAGTTTAAAAAAATAAAATTAAAAAGATACCACAATCACATTTTGGTGATGTTCAAAAAAAATTTCTGTATCCTCATGGGAAGTACAGCTCTGCTCCTGCTCAGGGAATTTCTTGTCCTTTGCTCTTTTGCATCTTAATCACTAAAACAAATAACTACAGATTCCCCCACCTTTAGTATTTAAGCTGAAAATTACAGCCTCAGCTCATTTGAATGTCTAGTCAAAAGTGAATTACCTTTTCCATAACATGTGCTGCAATCATTTTCCTGTTGCAAAGATCTATGGCTTAAATGAAAGTGCACCCTTTGCATCAACATTTCCATGACTTACAAACAATCTGTTCAGGCTACATCACTGCCAGGTAATCCTAGAAAAAATAGATTGGGCTTGAAACACTAAGACTGCAAAAAGGCTTTAAAACATCCTGACATCATGGTAACACATGCCAGGGGCCATTAGCAACTCTACCATTGCCATCCCAGGAACATCTGAACACTGCTTCTGAAAACAAAATAATAAAAATTTTAAAAGGAATAAGAGATAACAAGATCAGGGAAAATGATGATGTTTTCAAGATATCACGTATATTCATTAAGATCTTTTTGATACTTGTATTTGGTTTTATGTTACCCACACAGAAGATCTTCATTTCATCTCCTGACAGAATCATCATGCTGAGAGTGCTACTCTCACTTCTACTAATTAAGTTTAATTAATTATTTTTACATTACTTCATATCTACAAAGGAGACCCAGATGTAAATAAACAACAAGTTCCGTTCAGTCATTAGACACTGGTGAACTATAAATGAAAATTTGTGTAAAAACTTAAAGACAAAAAAAAGAGCAGGGGTTAAATGATTTTTGGACTCACTGCTGTTCACTCGGGTGGTTTGTAACAGGAGGACCGCAACAAGGCTATAACACATTGTATCCACTTTTGTTACTCTTAACCCAAAAAGGTAGGTTATAGGCTCAAAGATACTTTAAATGAGGAAAAAAGATATTTGTCTTTTGCCTTTTCTCTAGAACAAAAACTTCTCACAGGGCAATTCTTTGCTAGAGATTCCTACACTGTACAGGAGCAGTGTCATCTATTCACTTTAGGGTTTTCTGTGAGGAGAAGGTTATAAAGCAATCCATTATCATGCAAACAGACACATGGAATCCTAATCACAGCACAGAGGGTATCTACCCCTTGAGAAAATATTTCCCAAAAATTACCCACAACTATAAAATTTCTCAATGTTAAAAGTTCTCCGTAGAATTCTCATAATTGTATTTCCTGTTCCCAAAATTCTCTGGATTATAATCAATTAGTATAGCAAACACAGCAAGTCAATTAACATTGAAGTGTCTCGGACAGAATCCCACAATGCTTTGCAAGCTGGCAATAGCAAGATTCTGTGTGATAAAAATTGTCCAGCAAAAATATCTTCATACAAACGAAATCTGGTGACAGCTTTATTTAGTTCACTACTTAGCTCATTCTTCCTTTCTACCACATGGCACCTACAGTGCAAGTGCAAATTAACACTTTTGTGCACTCTTCTGTTAGAAATCCGACCCAAGGTCACCTCTCCAGTTCTCCACACCATGTGTAACGAATTGGGTTGGGGTTTGGGGGCCTTTTCATTTGGTTGGGTTTGAGATTTTTTGTTGCTCCCATTCTGTTTATAATGTGAAGAGCTTCTCCCATGGGACTGCCAGCTGGCAGAAGAGGTGGCACCATTCAGGCACTGGCTGAGACTGTGCAGTTCAAATTCTGAACTGCTGTGATTCATCACATGTTCATTTATGTTACAGGTTTTGATCACGCACATGTCAAATCTTGTACGTGAACCAAAGGAATATCAAAGTCTTTAATGAAGAGGCAAAAATGCATGTGAACAAATGTGAGCTTATGTCTGATTACAAGAATAAAGCATTCATCAAATTATAGGTAAGGTTTTAAAAAAAAATTCTCCTGTCATATCTCAATAAGCTTAATTTATATCCTGCCTAATTAAGAGACAGATCAGCATGAGAGCCAAAGGACTGAGTTCCTTGTTTTTTCAAGTTCCCTATCCATCAAGGCTCAGGCTGTTTTTCCTTTTCCTTGTTTTTGATAGGATGGACACTCAGTTTGTCTTACACCCCCCTAAAAGGGAAAGCAAGTAGGGGTAACGTTCAGGTAATTCCCTCTAATTAAATCATGTCATGAGAATTAAATGGTGTGAATGCTTACCAGGAACTCTCATTCTGATACACCAGCTACCAGCAAATTATGAGTTGCCAAACACAATCAAGAGAATGAATTACAAGAGCTATCAGCAGTGTCAAGCTGGATAAGGAAATGTATGATTATTGCTCAGCCACAGCTGAGAGATTCACAGTAAAGTGCAGAAGGCTCTAATTAATAAAAACTGTGGAAATATCAAACAAATTTTTACCCCAAAAAGATTACGAATTCTAAGTAAAAACAAATATTTCAACCATTCACCCTGACTGCATTTTTCCAGTTTTTAAAATACTCATATATTGTTTTCATATACCATTCACTACTCCAGTACCTGGAGTACTGAAGATATAAATTCAGGTTGTATAACAGGTCTATTACTAATACCTTTCTGGTAGAAGAGCAATACTTCTAGTTTTTGATAGCAAGCACTTTCATCAAACACATTAGAAAATACCTCAAGAAAAGGGCTACTTAAGATATCTGTAGGATGTTAAGGCCTTTCACTGTCCAGTCAGACACTTTCTATTGAGAGCATCTTCACTTCAGTTGTGTCTCATGGAAACAGCATCAACAATCAGCTACAAGTTTGATCACCTTAAATGCCCAGTGCAGAACAACCAAAAGAGAATTAAATTCAAGCTTAAGGAAGGAATTCTCTTTACTTAGCAAAAAGATTTTAGGCATCCTGCCACAAAATAGCACTAACTTGGGGTGCAAATATTCAATTTGTGTAGGTATTGGTATTCAAGGTTAACTTATTGATGAAAGAATCATCTCTATCAGCCAGCTGGGAATACTCAGTAGGAATCTGTCGATCCCTCTTCCTCTAAGTGATTCTCTTTGGAACACACAGTTCCCATACCAGTGAGAATTACTGAATGCCCTGGTGGTTAGAGTCCTTACCAGAGAGACATCAGTTCCAGGCTCTAGTCACATATTTGTAGAAATGCTTAAATATTTTTAAAGAAACAAAGGTCTTCCCTCTCTCCAGAAGAACCTCTAACCAATAAACTAAAGGCACACTCTCTCACTCAATATCAGCAATTGTTTATTTACCCCAAGAATGATAAAGGCCTCAAAAAGATGGATTTGAAGACTCCCACTGAAGAATACTTCCAGATAAGTGGTTAGGCCATCTTTCTCTACATTTATCTCTGCCCCTGGTTCTATAGCCAAAGTCTTTAACCCAAATAAAATGGAATGGTAGCTCTTCTCTCACACTCTGTTGAGTGTCAGGTGTGGTCAGTGGCTCTGCACTGAGGGATCTGTGTGTTGTCTAATGCACAGACTGCACCTATGCCAACAAAAAAGCTGTACTTAGCTAGCAAAACCACCTGGAATTTAGGAGATTAGCTAAACATTTGGGTGATAAATACCATCCAAAGGTTGGTACTTCCATGCACACCCAGTACTTGCTCCATGCTGGTTTGGGTTAATAGATGGCTGCTGAGCATAGACTTCTGGAGATTTACATTTTGAATTTAAAATGCTGAAGTATTCACTCCCTCTTCCTGGATCACACCCCAAGCCAGAAGAGCACCAAAGGACAGAAATGTGCCAAGATTTGAGGCACAGAGCCAGGCAGAAGACAGAAAAACCAGGAGAAACCTGGTTTTACACAGGTGGCAGTGCTCTGAGTTCATCATCTCACTAGCCATCATTCCCTGGACATGAGACAAATCCAGAAAAACCAGGAGTAGCAAGGAATGTGACAAGGGGAGGCATTGCTGACACCAGGGCTCAGGCAGGGACCTGCACTGAACACAGTCCCAAACGCAGGGAGGGAGGTTCCAGCCCTTTGAAAATTGGCCAAGCTGTGCACAGTGACAAGATTCAGATATTTCTATCCCTTTCCAGATACCACTGCATTCCTTTGTCTAATAACTCATCAGACTTGGCAGGCAATCAATCAGAATAACAGCAAAAATAAAATGAAAAAAAAAAAAAACCAAACTGAAGTCGTTTACCAAAACCCTGATTTTCCAACAGTTCTCATTTTAATTCATAGTTATTTGATCATTATGGACTGTGAAATACTTCAGTGAGCCAGAAGATTCCTTTTTATCAGCTGTGATACATTTAACACCCACCCATTCACGTGATATACTATAGCATTCTGCAATTTATATGTTCCCATACACCATTTCTCCGCAGTATTTAATACACAGGCTCACTCCAGCTCACAGCAGAAACCAAATTACTGCCACAGTTCAGTGGCACTGATGTTCTCCAGGTTCCTCTCCTAAGGAAGTCCTGGGAAAAAATAGTATGAAAAGTGGAAGCACTAGGAAGGAAGATAATTTGTATATATATATTACCCTGACTTCCGTAAGTACTAGAAGAAAAATTATGAGATTTGAAGTGTTTTGGAAAAATCTAACAGTATCTAGGGCAGAAGATCTAGGAAAATCTAAAAAAAAATCTGAGATGTTTTTGGCATTTTCTGTTAAGTTCCATCCTTCACCAAAAACTCGAAACAAAAAACTGCAAACTATTTACATTTTATGTTTGCAAAACTCCTTCTGAGCTACCAGCATAGATATCTTCATAGTTAGTAAAATAACGGAAAATTCTAAGTATGATTCAAAGTATTGTGAAATGCAACAGGCCAAAGGAATTGAAAGTCAAAATGTGCCTTCACTGAATATGAAGGAAGTTCAGAGGACTATCTGAGATTTATCTGCAATTACAGCTGAATTTATCTCAAGTCAGTCATGGTGAATCCCATGAGCATTGTCCCTGTCATACATTCACCTGGGAGAAGGAATCACAGTTAAATGACAGCTCAAATATATATACTTAATGAAATTTTGATTACTGTTTTCATTCCCCAGTCATTAGTCTACATTTTTTAGTGAGAAAGTTTAGTTACAAAAGTATGCTGAATGAAGAAATGGAATAACTACTTCAAAAGCAGCTGAATCTGGATTTAAATCAGATTATGTTAGCATCTTTACAATTCCACAAGAGTAAATAAAGCTCATTATTGTAATCACTCCCTGCAACTTCACTTCTGTGATGAGTATAAATAATCAGTGGTGATATTTCACCTTTACAAATTTTGTCATTATAAAAAGTACCATAAAAGACCAGTGGTTTAATTTACAGGTGAGAAACTAATTCAAATTGTATAATTTGTTTCATCTGAGAAACTCAGCTGCAGATGAACATTCTCTGAAAATTATTAATTCAAAACAGGGTCTTGTTTTTTAAACTGTGTTATTACTTTCCATCTTCAAACCAAAAACCAGAGGCCTGAAACAATTTTCTTATCCCCCTCTAATTCTTTATTTCTTCTAGTGTAGAGATGAAATCTCTTCTTTAGTAAAGAAGAACAAAGCCTGTGCATTTCCTGTGTATGAACTCCATGGTCACAGACTCACCTCACCAGGGATTGCTGATATCCTCTTACTCTGGTCTTTTGAACAGAGAAAAAGATAATAATTTCAGGAAACCATCTGTTTGCCTATGATAAACCTTGTTTTCTCCATAAAGCTGGAATTGGAAACTTAACTCTGGTAAATTATTTTATAAATACTGCCGTAATAAGGGATGTGAGGGTTGCAATTCCTTTAGGCTTCATTATATATCACTACTGCTTCACATTTTAGCTCTTTTGCACTTAAGCAAAAGGAAGTGGGAAATTAAGTATATTTCCTAGTGTGAGTATCAGCCAGAACTTCCAGAAGTAGAACTGTTAACACATCTGTATATCTGAGCACCATAAACAGAATACAAACCAGTTATTTTTCTAAAGTTGTGGGTGCGGTTTCTTCTGCACTTCAAAGGACTAAGTTTTTTTAAAGGAAATTATTCACTCAACAGAGAAATTGACTCAAAACCTTCTTACACTGCCCCTCCTCCACCATAACAGCAATTCTGACATTATTCTAAGCCCAATCAAACAACTTTTGACTTGCTGTGGAGATACTGTGTCCAAACTGAATGTGTAATTCCATACATTTACCTCTTACTCACATTTTCTGTAGATAAGCCTGAAACATTTCACTTGCTAGGAAAATAAAGCTCCCGGAGAAGAGGTAATCACAAAAGAATACCTTGAAATAATAACTGAACACCAAAGGCACCTCAGGTAGAAAAGGCAAAATGGAATTACCTAAATTGAAAAATTAGCGTGGTATTGAGATTTTCTGCTATAGTTGAAGATAATGTATTGAATTATCTCAGAGTATCTAAGTTATCTCTGTTTAACTGTTCAATCTGAAGTAAAATATTATTCCTCATAACCCTTTTGTTATTTGCCATCCCCAGAGAGATGACAGTAGAAGAAATCTTACTTTTATTTACATGAATTACAGCTTTTGTCAATGCTGTAGTCTCCCTTATATTTCAATATTATCACCAAGGAATAAATTTTTCCAGTGAATGAGGAATCAGGGTGAATAGAGTCAGCAAAGAAAAATATCAATCTGTAGTTGCATGAAGATATTTGAAAAAAATGCGAGTACTTTAAGTAAAAGCTGCAAAAAAAAAAAAAGTCATAAAGATTGGGAAACTGATGATTAAACACTCTTAGAAAGAAATCTGTTCTGGTTTCTGCCACTTAAACACATCTGAATGGCAACAGTTGCACTTGTGGTTTGTCCATAAAGTGCACCTTTAGCTGCACCTGCTTTGTGGATACCTCTAAAAGAGAGGGACACATGGCCCTAACAGCTCCCTGAACTGGACACCCGCTGAATTTGAACTTACAGGGGTCCAGAAAGTGACACAAGACAGTGAGTGTCATGTGTCAAAAGCATTCTCAGCCATGCTGGGCAAATACAAGTGCCACACAAAACAATTTGGATCTCTCTGTGAGAGATCTCATCAGCACCTTCCTGGCCAGACTCCTCCAGGCTGCAGTTTTGGAATTGACACCAATAATATGCCAGCTAACCAGACCAGGCTCCCAGCAGTGGGGAAGAGCTCAGGAGGGATCCTGAACATCCTGAAAAAACAGAAGAGGGGTTCCTGCCACTTGCCAGCTTTTCAGCACAGGAGAAGGAAGTGTCACCCAGTGAGGGCTGGCAAACCCCCAGAGTTAACACCTGTCAACAAAACACAGAGCTGCAACTCCTAATCCCCAACTGCCTGCATCTGTGTCACGGCCAAGAGCATCCTGAAGAAAAATGCACAACAGAAATGTATGCTTCTGTGTCCTGGGTTGAACTCGATGATCTAATAGGTTTTTTTTTCCAACCGAAACAATTCTATGACTCTTGTCTAAAAGTGAAGTGAGAAATTCAGTTCTGAGTCCTGAGTCTGTGCAGAATGGGCCAAGTGTTCAGGTAAATGACTACAAATCACAAATAACTATTTTTGAGAGGATTTCTCCAAGAAAATAAAAACTCTTTTCCCCGTATTTAAACTCCTCCTAACTTTAAATCTCTGATCTTGAACCCTGAGCCACCAAGGGTTTGTTTTGGTTTGGAATTTTTTATTAGGTTGGTTTGGCTTGTCTTGTTCTAAAAAGAATTTCAAAAACATACAGCAGAACTTCCTATTTTCTAAATTCCTCTCCGTGGAAAACCACAAACTTTCACACAGACTCCTGGATGCAGCGATGCACTGCTGCTGGAGCAGCGGTTCAACTAATCAGCAGAAGGGCAGCACAACCAAAACCAACAGATTGTGCTGGCAAAATTCAGATAATTGTAACAGAAAAGCTGCTGCTAAGTTCAACCTGTAAATTAAACCTGCTCTGAGGCAAGGGGCTGCTCTTTGTGTCTCCTCACTGCGCTGAACGAGACGCATTCAGTGAGAGCTGGGATCTGCAGGAAGGAGAAGCATTTCAGGGAGATCAGGACAGAACAGAGAATGCTCAAATGCCTTCCCACTCCCTGAGCTTCTGGGAACAAGAAGCTGTACAAGGTAATTGCTGAAGTACCGAATTTGGGAAAACAGAAAACTTTACAAAACATATCTTGTCAAAAATCCTGCGACGTGGCCAAGTCAGGAATACCAAAAGAAGAAACCAACAGTGCCAGAACACGGACTGATGCCCGTAGGGCTTCGCAGCTGCTGTCATGTTTTGGGACCAGCAAGGTTCCACTCCCAGCAGCACGATCATGGTGCTTTACACATCTCCTACCTAATTTGATTTCACAGAAGCAGGCAGCGTCCCCTGCCTTGAAAAGAGTCATCCCATGAGGGCTGAACATTGATGCTGAAAGCTTAAATTAATGCGCAAACAAAAAAGGCGTTGGAAAGAGAACAAAGTAGAACTGTGAACTGGGTTTTTCTGACAAGCCCCAAGCACTGCCACTACCTCACCCCACTCCCCAGGCTACACAAGTGCCAATTTTTCAGCATTTTTCACCAATTTGGGGAAAAATAAGACAGCATCAGGGAAGTTTTTCTAAAGGAATCAAACTCTGATCCCCACCAAAGGGACTCATGCAATAGAGTCATCCATGCTATCTTTAGGTTATCCAAGCTCCTTTTACACAGCATAAATATTCAAAAAATCGCACAGTGGTTACCACAGCAACAAAGTGAGCTGTGCTGCATGAACCAGCTCCATGGCTGCCGGCAGGATCTGCACCACAATGGGTCTCATTACTTGCTATTTTTCACCCCATTCACCTAATCGAGCTGTACCAGCTCACTCAGCTCAGTGTCTTCCAAACTTGTACACATCCTCCTTCCCAGGCAGCCCTCCACACCACCGCCTACAGCTCACATTCAGCCCAGAGCACAGGCTCTGCGTGGTGCTGGAACAGCCACTGCTGTACCCACCTTCTTGCCATAGAGAACTGCTACTCCACCTTTTGGATTATCTGAAAATCTTGGTTCTTTGAGAGGAGGTAGACACATAGAGGGCAGGGCAGGATCTTCAGACACGGCTTTAATCAGATCAGCACCTTTAATTGGTCATTAAACACATCAGCAGTACCAATACTAGGCAAATGTCACAGCAGATGACAGAGGCTCTGAAGCAAGGCCAGTATTCTGCTCAAGAACAGGGCGTCTCTTACTCTGGCACCAGGGCTACAACCCCAAATGGATCTGGCAGCAGCAAAAGCACGAGTTCCTCCACTTATCAGAGGGAAAGAAATGTGAGATGGGACCACAGGGTGAACTGGAGCTGAAGGGGACAGACTGGACATCTTACTGCAAATAAATCAGGGCAAATGGCCCAGCCCCAAAGAACAGAGTGTCACCAGATGCCTTTCACATACAGATTTGCTTTGGCAAATTGCCCTTTAAATACCTTCCACCCCAGTATGTTCCCAAGAGTCATGCTGCTGCTTCACTCAAAGCTGGCTCCCTGCATAAATCAAACTGTCAGATTTCAGCAGATTATTTCGTCCAAGCTAGATCTGCACAGCCAAGCTCGATGGCAATTGCAGAGTTTTGGAAAAGGCCAATGGCACATCTTTTATCACATGGCTTTAGCTTCTCTATTACAGATCTATTTCTTTGTGGCTTAAGATATTAAGAATAAGAATGATCTATATAATGAGCCTGAAACAGCACTATTTGGGCACCCTGTTAACAGGTTTCAAGCCTTACTCTGAACAGGTGCTACACGTTCAGCAGACTCTCAAAAAACTTCATTATCTAAATGGATCTTGTTAAGAATGCTGCTTACATTTGCACAGCTAGGTGAAGTGGTTGCAAAGTCAAAGTCCCACGAAGTTCACTTCCAGCATTAGATATACAATTTCAGCTTTCTATAGGATAAGGACATTTTCTGTACTGTGGATTCAGGACTGCAAAAACAAGCTTGGCCTCTGCTCTTTGCAAACAATGCACTGGAGACCTGACATTCAGGGATCAGAGCAAGGGACAGTTTGCTGATCTAGCAAAAGAGACTTTGGCAAAAGATATTACAAACACCAGCAGAAAAGATATGGGTTGGGTGTCATTCAGTCAGAAAATAATTTTCAGAATTATCTGGAATATATACAATTACAAAGTGTTTGATCTAGGAACATTTCTTCTTTAAGAATACAAATCAAGCTGTGAGCAAGACCAAAACTCTGCACCAGACATTCGGTGAAAGGTTTATGAGGAATTTCCCTAAATGGTCGAAAGCATATTTTTCTGTAATTGTGTTCTGAAAGGAGACCAACTTTTGAGTTCCTACCAGAATGCACTTCCTCCCACACACAGGCCCTGTTTCTAAGCAACATGCAGTTAAACCTTCCACAGGAATAAAGGAGTCAGTTAAATATTGCCATCAAGACTCACCTGCTGTGCCCTGAGGAGCAGCATCTGTATGTCAGAGAGAAGACACTGCCTCAATCCAGCAGAGCACAGGCTCTCAAGGATGCTGCAGTCAGGAAGCTGCAGTTCAAGGCTGACTCAAGGAGACCACAAGATGAGCAGGCTCTCCACTATAAAAGGACAGAGTCTCCACAAACAGAGACTCCACTCTGTTTCTCTTACCAAGACCTCCACTCCGGAATTTAGGCTCTCACTCTGTCCCTCCAGCCTCAACCCTGTAAAGGTATTTTATCTTCTCCCTCAAACCAAAGCAATCAGTTTTTTATCTTGTCTGCAGGATATTCTTTCTGTTGGTTTCCCAGTAAACTGAGATAACACACCCTGTCTACTATGACCTAAAGCCACTGTTATTCTGAAATGTCTTATCCTTTTGCTTAATAATTCAGAAACTGCAGTTTGAGATCCCATAAATTAGAGGAGATCTTCAATGGACAGCCTGTAGTCCACATACAACCTACAAAGCACCATCAAGAGCCTCACTAATGGTGCCAATTCCTCCCTCTGTACCTGGCCCAAGCACAATACTTCTCTCATGTCCAGCCATGCACAGGACAGGGATGCTGCACACAGCGAGGATTTTGTGCTGGCAGACCATGTTATCCCATTGGAATCACAGTGTCCTTGTCAGACTGCATAAGGGTTAAAGCCAAACAGGGCTAACTCTCCTCCTGTTATCACAGATGGCATAAATGGTAGACAGGAGCCTCGAGAGACAACTGATTCGCCCCGAACCGGGCCAGGAGACCCTTCAGAGACAGAGTCAGAGCAGTGGGTATTTGCATTATTCAGTACTGAGTGTGAGTGGGGATCTCTCCTCCAAACACACACCCCAGCACTTCCTACAACACAATATTATGGGTTAAATAATGAATATTCATCATATTCCTTGGGACAGGTGTGGTTATTCAAATTATTTCTCGGAAGTCATTAATATCATTAGCATACGTGCCACGCATGCGCTGTGTGTCCTGGTGGTCACACTGAGGAAGGTTTCTCCTCTTCCTCAGGGGTCTTCCTGATGAAGGCTTGTAGTCTTCCTCACAATGCACTTTTCACCTTTCTGCCCGGGGCATGTATGATCCTTTGAGGAATAATTCAGCGGTTTCTGAGATGATCCTTGTCCCCTCTATCTTGACCAGATTAGGGCAAATCTGGCTTCTTAGGTTTTGTAATTAACATTTGCAGTCGGAATCAACATTTGCTGTCTCCTAATAGTTAACGCTGCTTACATGAGTTAGCTATTGATCACCCCTTTCTCACAATCTATTTTATTCTTGTGATTATCTGTCAAACAGAGCCTGGTCCTGGGTCACGGACAGCCAGCACCACCTTCCCTGCTGGGAGCACAGGAGAGTTCACAAGCAGCAGAACACACGGAGTGACAGTGCTGGGAAGGCACAGCTTAAGGTAACCTGGGTTTTCAGAAGCTCATTGTTCCATTTGTTTTAGAGGTCTCAAGTTAGGAGGTTATTAAAAACAGACCCAAACACAGAACCAGCAGGCTGGTTCCCACTGGAAGGCGACAATTCGTTTTCTTGAGTTCCCATGGTTATTTTTGTGACACATCTGGAGAATATCTCCTTGTTTTTTCTCAATGCTCTGTATACCTGGACACAGACAAGGAGATATTTACCTTGTACATCTTAAACCATCAAGGCACTGTTCCTGTTTCTCCCCCCACAGGCTTTTGTCTATCCTGCTTGCTCAGAAAAGCCACCTGCTTTCAGTTAAGGCACATGGGCCTAAATATGCCTCACTGGAAAAAGTGCCCATAAAGGTATGTATATATATATATACATAGCTACATGAAGGATGCACTCAGGAGCTGCTTGCTCTGCACACAGTGTGATGAATCTCAGTTGTCTGCTTGACTTCCCATAAGCAAGCAAACGAGCTGCTTGTGGATGTTTGGCTGCAGCCCTGTTTCAAGAAGAACCAGATACAACAGAGGAAATGCAGGCAAACCCCAAGGCTGCTTGCAAGCTGAGCCTTGGCACAACACAGGGCTGCAGAAAAGGGAGACAAATTCAAGAGAAAAGCAACTCCCAGCTTCAAAAGCAGCTGGACAGAGCAAGCACAGGAGCTCCCTGGCTTTCCTTAGGCCAGATGTTACAGGCATGTGGGTAGCAGTGGTAACCACTCCACCCAACAGGAGATAGGGTGTGAATTCTAGGCTGGTTTATTTTGGCTCTGTGTTATTTTGGTCTGGGTTTTTTTGGTTTGGTTTTTTTGTTTGTTTAATGATTTTGTGTTTTTTTTGGTGTTTTGGGGTCTTTTTCTAATACAAGGTTATAAATGCATTAAAAATAGAAATAACTGCAATGGGCCTAGCCAAATATTGCATTGGCATTATTAAAACAAGCCTTCTGTATGCACATTCTGCAAATGGAACAGTCATGCAGAGAATTTTTTTTACATAATGCAGAAGCCTCATGTACATAAAGTGATATCATGCACTGTCTTAAATTAATATGTACATGAATTTTATACAACTGAAACAAAATAATCTGCAGAGCTCTAAACCTGTGCTGATTCAGTGCTGATCTGTCCAGGTTTCTTAAAGACTTTGACAAAAACATAAGGTTAAATTACTTTCAAAGGAGCAATCTCGATTGTTGCAGTAATTTCATCTGTTCTAGCTAGGGAAACTGAAGAGCTTGGAAAAGTCAGACACTTTCCAAGTCATAATTTTCCCCCTACATTTTAGCTCAAGAACATGGCCTTCATTGACTAGTAATTAAGAAAAGAAAAATTAGGCAACCTGAGATCTTAAAGTACAGATATTCATTAGCAGTAAGAACTTCTAAACTCTAGCAACCTTGCCGTATTTATTTTTCAGAGAATTTTGACACCTTTTATTCCATGGAAAACTACAACTTTTCCAGTTTTTTAGAGGGACAGATCAGACACAATATTTAGGGAGGGGAAATGCCTCAAGATTAATTTAAAAACCTCCTAGAAACTTCATCTTAATGGCTTCTCAGACTCAGGGATGCCACTGAAGTCAGAAATGAAACCATTATCATACAACTCAATAAATCCATAATAAGCTCACCACCTGAAGAGTGTGGGTGGTTCTGTCCCTCTTCCTTCCTTTAGTGAAGGGAAATGTCAGAACAAAAAAAAAAAAAAACAACAAACTACAGAGAACAGGAAAGAATGATCAAAGTTATGGAACAGCTCCCTCACAAAAAGAAACTAAATAGGTCAGACCCAGGTCTGGAAAATGGCACAGCTATGATTATTTAAGTTTCTAGATTATTACCTAATATAGTGAAAAAAATATACTGACATATACTGGGCAGTGAGGTGCAGCTACTGACAGAGAAATCCCCTGAAACTTTCAAAATACATTGAAGTCTAATTATATTTGCTAACAGAAAATGATATAAGCCTTGGGTCAAATCTAAATTTGAGACTAGCAGATTTATAAGTATGTAATTTCTGTAATAATACAGATTTAAGAAGGAAATACCTCTATGTTGGTAAGAGCTATACAACAACAATAACCTAAATAAAAGGAAGCTATATTATGCTATATTTAATATATTGTTTAAATTATTCAGATCCTTTTCCTGGCAGAAAAGCAGAGTATCCATCAAAGTACAGTAGCAGCTGGCAAATGGGTTCCCAATATCTAATATCTGTAAGGAAAAAAATGTTGCGTGTAACAAAAGTCTTTCTATGTTTCCTTTCAAACTATTCCAAATTTTTTTTACAGAATAAATAAGAATAATAATGCAAGGAAATAACAGTGACAAACAAAACAGATGTTGTGAGTCAGATCCTCAGTTGGAATAAATGAACACATTGGATAAAGCCAAGAAATAATTTGTACCATCCAATAATCACGTCTCCATATCAAAGATGGTTCTCCATGAAGCTCCTGAAGGACAGAACCGGTACAGAGAGCTGAGCAAAGGATCCAAGCAAGTACAAAGCGAGGACCTGCAGGCAGCTCGGTCTGTGCTGGTGCAGAGGGAAGAACCCCGGGCTGCTGAGCCCCCCTGGCCGCTGTTGAGCCCCCCTGGCCGCTGTTGGGCTGGGCTCTGCTGGCACAGGCTGTGCTGGCTGTGCCTCTCCAGCGCTCCCTGCCCCGGGGCACCGCCGCGCTCCTGACCGCCCCGCATCTTCCTGAAAAAACCCCAGTGGCAGGGTGGTTTGGCCCTTATGAGACTCTTCTCAGGACTTTTCAGTATAAAATTAACTTCTTTTGAAGATCTGAGTGCTTTCAGGCCTCCTGTGGATCCCTCCTCATTTCCAAGCAACCAAAGGAACAAAAAAGAGAGGACCAAGTAACTTTCTTTGTTCTTGGACCCAGAAGATTTTCCCATGGTTCCCTCTGTTTAGTCACTTGTGATAACCTTCATGATTCAGCTGTGAGCAATGCTCACATTGGTAAGTTCCCACTGTGCAGTGCTGCAGTATTGTTTCTGGAAATAAAATCCAAAAGAACGCAATGCTGTAATGTGAGACACAGTGCCATTGGTTCTCACTCAAAGAGTCCTCAGGTATTCTAGATTACCCGTAAAAGCTTCTGGGTTATTCAAACAGAGAAACTATAGGAAAAGAACCCAGCACATACTTTTCATCAACCATCCCTTTTTTTGTTTGACTGTGTATTTATTTTAACTGTCAAATTACGATACTTGTCAAAACATGTCGCCTTCTTTCTATCACCATATGCCAAGATAAATCTTCTCATTCTCACTTGAATGTCATGACTGCTTCAGCATTTTGCACTGAATATTTTTCAAGTGTAGAACAATCTTTGAAGTAATACATTCCTTTGCTAATAAAATAACAAGAAACTAAGTATCTCTCATTACCATTAATTTCCACATCAGCTGTTCTGTGATATTATGACTATGGCAGGAAATGGTCTCTTTGCCTATAATTAAATGCCATAAATATATCTGTACCTGTCATAAATGTAAAGGACAAGATTTAAAGAGTGTAAGGGGGCAAAGTGCCACCTAATTAAATGGGCAGTTTCAGTCCTACTTTCAAAATAAAGCCAAATATGGAAGCCTCTGTCTCATTTCTTCTAATGAATATTTTAAAAATATGATTTAAGTGAGAACTGTTTGTCTTTTTTTCATTGGTTATAAATGCAAAGTGGGTGTCTAACCACACTCTTCAACACTAAAAACCAATCTGTCCCCGTTAGTAGGTTTGCCATAGCTCTTGGAGGACTACAAACAAGAATTTCATAGTGTAAAGAACCCAAGTAAGTGCATTTTATCACCAAAATAGTTGGTGTGGAAAAATTATCTAAATGCCAATATATATTTTTAAAACCCTCAAACTTCCTCAAGTTTGGAGACAGACAGGAGCTGTGTGAAAAGATAGAGCTTGCTGGAAGCTTTAGGGTTTCTTTAATTAGCCAAACGTAAAGTAATTGGACCAAAAATAAAACTCGATCAACAGTTTACTGATACATGGTTAGCTTGGTCTGTGCTCTGGGGTGCACAGCTGGGGTGTCATTTATTCCAGGTTTGGAAAGCCCAAACACAAATTGCCAACGGAGCAGGCAGCTGCCCTGCCTGAGTTGGAAATGCAGGAGAAAAGGAGCAGTCAGCCTGACATCGTGTCTCCATGTGATGACAATAAACCTGTTCAGGAGTTCAAGAAATTAAAAATAAAACCTATTTAAGTTCCCATAACCCTTTTTTGGTGCCTTAATCTTTACCAAAAGAGAAATCACCCATATGCAGCATGGTTTTAAGATTATTTTTATATATTTGTATAAATATTATTATGATAAAAAATGATTTTTAAAAATAAATAGCATGGTTGCAGCCTTTCACCTGACTCTTCATAGTGAAGGCAAACACTACTTTAGAATAAAGTACAGTAACAATGGAATTCCCTACCTTCAGCTTTTTTGACTCTCAAATGATGCCAAAAGTCTTGAGAAGCCACAGGCTTCCATGCAATCCTACATTCCCAGCCCTGTTCAGAGACCATGCCTGCTGTTTCTCATTCATAACACCTTTATATAGAATGCTTTGCTTTTAAGACAACTCTCAAAATTGTAAACCAGGAGTGACCACAATCCCTAAAAATTCTCAATATAAGGAAGTTAGTAGAATAAGGTGTCAAAAAAAAAACCTAATTACTTTAAAAGATAGCTGGAGCAAAGCAAAAGCCAATAGATAAAGTTGATCTGAGCCAGTAAAAGAGCTCAGCAAAAAAAGAGATGTGGAATAAACCCACAGAAGCCAAATCATTTCTGTATTAAATCCATAGACACACAGAATGTTTTTAAACAGCAGGACTACAACTTCTTTGTGACAGCTGGAAATTGAATAATAAGTTCACGCAACTTTTTATCATGTCTGCTTTACACTTCTTTCAAGTTTAGTTCCATTCTATATTCACAATATAACCTCCCATCACAATTCATTACCTGCAATCTTGATTAGGTAATGCTTCTAAAAGCTAAGATTATGTATTTTATCTACTTCTGGGTTTTGAAGATAGCATAAAACAGGAATTTAGAAGAAAAAATGTGTCATTTTTAAATTAGGATTTTTTTCACATTTTTTTTTTCTTAATTTACAATTTTATATACCACATTCTTAATAATAATAATAATAATAATAATAATAATAATAATAGAATATCAATTTCCAACAGCTCAAGGATATATTCACCCTGTAACTCCAGATTTAAAGAATCAAAAAAAGCACACAAGTTCAGCACAACACCATAACAAGACATAGCAGCTTTGCAAAATGTTCTAATTTGGTCTTAAAATACTATCTAGCTATTTAAAATTCTGCGATTGTCATCTCATATGTCTGAATCACATGAAAAACTAAATAAGCACAAGGCTGATCCTCCCTTTACAGATTGGGGCTACACGCCCTCCCCCTAGTCACTGATCAAATACTTCATTTCACATATCCAAGGAATTTAATGCCAAATCACAGACTCCAAGTCCAAAGTGTCACTTTCTGGACATAGACCAGCAGCTTAAAGAATCTTCAAGGTCCCTACACACCAAATCCTTGACCCTGAAAGACAAACCTGGAGGTAAAACCTGAAATCATGTCTCATCACAGATAGCTTCTGAATTTTCCACAGCCCTGAGCGGTCCACTTGTTCTGTAAATGGAGAATTAATGACCCCTTTCACCCAGAAATATTAGATATTTGAAAATGTTCAATCACGGCTCAGGGTATTTTAGAAATTTACTCTGGCAATTCTCTCACAGCCTTATTAATAATTAACTCCATTATAGTACAAAGTTTCTCCATCTAAGAGCACAATGACCCACCACTGAAGGGTAATTTTCAGCCCAATGACCCTGTGATAGGTGAGGTACCACTGATTATCTCGATTTCCTTCACTTTTAAGATCCATTACAAAATGAGACAAAGGACTAGAAAATATGCAGTAATTTGGAGAAACGAGACTGCAGTGGCTAAAGCCTGGATGAGATGGTTGTTTTTCTCTTCATGAAGTTGCTACACTGAAACTCTAAAGAGGGTGATGTAATCCCAAAATTGCTTCCTTAAAATCTCCATGAGCTGTACCAAGAGAAGAGTTTCTAGCTGGTTTTGCAATCCAGATGTAGGGAATAAGTTAAGGTAATACAGGAGTATTAAGCTTTGGAGAGGAATAAAAGGCAAATGCCACCAAATTGTGATTCATATCTGCTTTTCAGTACTCTGCCACCCATAATTAAAAAAGAATGAAAGCTGCACTTTATCATGGTCTTTTAAAAGACCTGTTAATAAACTTAATATTACATTAATGCACGGGTGATTTGCTGAATGGACATGGCAGCTCATTTATTTCAACAGGCCATGCACAAAGTTCCCTTTCAGGAATAGTTGAGAACCATTTTTAGCAGGAAATAACATTCAAAAACAAGAATAAACCCACTCCATTCTTTATTTTCTTCTAGAAATTATTTGAATGGTTCCAAGTGAATTAATTTCACAATGTTTGAAGATTGAAAATCTGGTTTCTAAAGTTATTCAATTATAACACAAAATGGCTCATATCGCTTTTTATATACAACTGTATAAGGGATTACATCAAAGAGAATGCCTTACAATTACTGTGATAGTCAGAAATAAACAAGTATGAAAACAATTATTTCCCTCTAGAGTGGATAACACTTCCAGTTTAACAGTCATGAGCAAAGTAATTTGTGAAGTTTATTAAGATTACGGTTTTACAGGCTTTAATTTATTGAGACAAAGCCTCATTTATGCAGAAACATTAGGACATACTACTGACTCATTTTATATCAAATACTCTTCCTGGAATAAATTTTTCACATAATTACTTCAAATAAATGAGGTGTTTACAGTCAATGAACTGATTCCCTTTAATCTGTTTCTAAAATAATACATACTTATGGAAAAATAGCGTAAGTTTTTTCAAACTATGAATTAACTTTGCAGTGAAACAGATGAAGTGCCATCCTAAAGAAATCCTTTTACTCGACTAAATGCATCCATATAAAATGTAAACAATTTCTGTTCTAACTATGCACTGACTAGGTCTCAAATTGCTAGCTCATTTCTCAGATTCTTGCACAGAGAACAGGTATTATCAGATCAAATTGCCAAACTGATGAGAAGCTGTTTTTTTAATACATTTTCAGTGTCTTGTACCAGACCTACTGAGAATAACAGCGGAGCATTCAAATCCACATCCAAATTAAAGATTCGCCACTGAATCCAGTGCATGTTAGTGCAAGCTGCAACACCTATGTCTCTGCTTCCCATTATTTAAATTAGAGGAATCTTATATAAATCTTGCAGTGTAGATACATGAACAGAGCTCCCTTCACAGTCCACTCATCCCTGCCAAGAGTTCTATTTGTCAGGGGCAGATGAAGCTGCAGACCCTCTGGGATGAACTGACTCCATGGCTCCTGAGGCAGGCTGGGGAATCTCATCCTATCTATGCACTGTCTAATTCACAGCATCAAAATAGTTATCCCTGAATAATGGGAACAAAAATGTTGCTAGTGGACCACTGCCTCAATGCTTTAACAACAAGGTGCTTTACCCTCAAAATAGCATTTTAAACATATTGCTCAAAGTAGTCTTCAGCATTCAGTCATTTCCAGTAAAAAGAAAAAGAAATTCTTTATATTCCTGTGTTTCAGTTTGTGCCCATTGCCTGTTGTGCTGTCTCTAGACACCAATGAAAAGAGCCTGCTCCATTTGCTATACACCCTCCTTTCAGATATTTTCATATATTCAAGCAGCTGTGCCTGAGCTGTCTCTGCACCAGGATAAACAGTCCCGGCTCTCTCAGCCTTTCTGCACATGAGAGGTGCTCCCATCCCTTAATCACCTTAGCAGCCCTTTGCCAGAATCCCAAGAAATGTCTTCCCCCTAGCTGGGATTAGACTGAGCCCCTGCCTGAGCTGAAATTTGGCAACTGTGGCCTCCCTTACAGGCAGCCCAGTACAGAACAGGCTGGTCTCTCAGGGCTGTGAGAAATTATCATCTGAAGGTTTCTAAAGGCAAAAGGAGTGGAAAAGTCCCATTGAGTTCAACTGGTAGGAATCTGCTAAACTTCAGTAACTCCATTAGCCAAACCCCTTTCTGTACCTGCTGCCTGTCTCTGATGGCAGATGTGTTCAAAACACACTTCACCCTGAAGGACTTCGTGCATTTTTATGTTAATCCAGTAATGGTAACCTGATTTACATAAAGTCTACCAATGCAATTCTAAAGCTCTGCAAAACCATTCCCAAGGGTTTGGTTGTTTTGGGTTCCGGTTGCTGTTCCTTTTTCTTTCTTTAAGACTCAAATAAATGCATTTTATTAGGGATGAGGACATAGGAAAGAAAGAAAGAAGGGAAACAGACTTGTCACAAACTCTCTGGGAATACAGTAAATTCAGTGCTTGGAAGATTAATGGAAATAATTCCAATTAAAATACTATCGCTTCTGTTCTACTACCACTGA
This sequence comes from Daphoenositta chrysoptera, assembly GCA_013397915.1. Classification (NCBI taxonomy): domain Eukaryota; kingdom Metazoa; phylum Chordata; class Aves; order Passeriformes; genus Daphoenositta; species Daphoenositta chrysoptera. The sequence continues at coordinate 1,231,284 of VZRO01000762.1, forward strand.
CTCACATTGCAACTTTTTAACAGAATATTGACTGACTCTTCTCAAGCTAATACTGTAAATGTATATGTTACTCTCTTTTGGAAGTCAGTATTCACGAATTTAATCTAAGCTTTCTTTTCCTCAACAGGACAAACCTCTTCTTGGGGTAAAAACCAGCTGTGCTGGAAGAACAGACCTGGGAGTTCATCACTGTGGAGATAATTCTTCCTTTCCTAATTCACACATGCATGCACACACGTGTGCTCCGAGGGAGGGGTGTTCCTCCAGATAGGTCACCTCAGGAGCAAGAATGATTGTCAGAGTGCCTCCACTTCCCAGTGGCAGGAAATTTACCAAAATTATTATTTAGAAGAACAATGTGTAAGAGTTGATTAGAGAAACCTTATAACTTGTTCCAAAGATATAAAACTGCTTTTTTTCCTTAATAAGTAATGGCATAAACTAGTAAAATCTTCAGATCTTAAGGGTGACTTTGTATTTTATCTCTTATTTCTAACTAGGGAATCCATACAGGTTTCTGCCCACTCCCAGATATTATTGGATAAAATAAACTGAACCAATACAATACTTCATTAAAAAGAAATACAGGTACCAATGTGAAAGATATTCAAAATTTGTATGTTTAAACCCAATCTTCAGCAAGCTCAGAACATATAAAAACTTTTAAAATCCATTTTTGAACATATAATAACTTTTAAAATCTGTTTTTAAACCGAGAAAAAAATAACATTTCAAATTTTTATTCAATTTAAGTACAGTACGGGGAAATTTGCAGCACAGGCAGCATATCACATAATTAATTGCAATAGTTAATTGCAATATTTAAAGGACAGGAATTACTGTTATTTCAAAATGTAGCCTTGATCTCTTTCTCCTGTGTGAGACTTGATTTTCCCGAATAACTGATCAGTTATTATTCATGTCCTTTCTTACTGAGCCCAATTAATGATCATGTAAAGATAATGAGAGATTAATGCATTTTTGTTGGTATATTAGTTAATTTTAAAAAATCTCAGCAAGGGTGAACAAAGTTGTGCTGGTCCAGCAGGTGGTAAAGATCAAAAATGAAATAAATCAAAGAGGATGTGCAATAGTTGCAGGCGCTATTATAGCAACTTGCTTATGATGTGATAGCTGAGGGTTTAACTATCAGTTTCATTAGATGTTACTATTCCTTGGTGTAGGCAGCTTTGAAGTGAAATCTCCCTTGATGTACAGCCTTGGAAATAGGAGTTCTCAGCTAAAAGAAAGCACCTCCTCCCCTATGACAATCCTATGCTTTTGGTTATATTGCTTCCTTCAAAAGATGTAGTAGAAAAAAAGGAATTGTCACAGTTTATCATTAGTGTGCTTGCTTCGAACAAGTTGGCAAAAATTCTTCATTTATTCCTCTCTGTTCACCATCATGCACAGAAGGGTCTTCACAGGCCACTCTTTTTGGTAGGGGGCACCCTTTATTGCACACAAAAAGTAGAGCTTTTTTCCCACCAGTCGTGCTGAGCTTTTGTATTCCTTGCATTCCCTTTACATACGTTGCACACTTAAAATTCACTACCAATTAAAACACTGCCATGGACATGACAGGACCATATTTCTCAGAGTAAGCAATTGTATTTGGTGATTCTCACATTCTGTTCCCAGGGAGGAAACATGCAACTTTTCATTTTCTACCATGCAAGTTTAAGGAACTGAATCCAGGAGCCCAGTCCCTCCTGCAGGCACCTGGGAGGCAGCACAAATTAAGATTCTGTTCTGAATCATCCCCTGGAGAAGCTCCTCTGTATGCAGCCATGGTGGAGTGCGCTTTGATTAAGCAGGTAATACAGTCATTATTTGTTCACAAAGGTATGGAAATAACTTCCACTGCCTGAAACGTGGAAGAGGAGGCGTTTGCAGTGCTCTCCGTGGTCCTTGTCTTTGGGGACAAACCACACATCCCCCACAGCACACCAGGGAACAGGGGAGAAGCATCCCAGAACATGTCAACCTCTCTTGACAGAAATGTTCACCCCTGGGCTGCCGTGCCTGCTGCCCTGCCCATTGCAGGAAGGGAAATCAGTCACTTCAGGAAGAAAAATCAGTGCTCTGTACCTTGTCACCAAGGGCAGGCAGGATGGGAGAGGGCAGCAGAGCTCTTTGCCAGGAGCCAGCTCCAGTGCATGGCTGGGATTTGGCTGCTCAAAGACAGGAAACAACTTATTCCTCACTGATATGAAATGTTAAAGCAGAAAAGTACTAGGATTTCTTTGTTCTTCCCGGGGTAATAGAATTACCCAGGAAACTCAGAGCAGTTTCTAAAATTACATTTCAGTCCTGTGTAATCTTAAGATTAATTAACTTCTGTGTTCCTTCATTCTTCCTCTGTGTATAATACTGGTTTATTGACATGTAAATTTGGGGGTGAGAGGGGAGAAATGCTCAGAAGTTCAATATCTTTTGCAGCAGAGCAGGAAAAGTAAAGGAGAGGTCATACAGTAATTCAAAGCAAGGGAGTCACAAACTAATATATTTTCCATACACGTTCCCAGAACTCTGCTTAAATGACTGCTGCACATATAAGAAAAGCAAACCCAAATGAATGTCAACCAGATATTGCCTTTTCCTTCACCTCCTCTTCATAAACACCGGGAGATCATTTCTAATGGAACTTTCCCTTTCTCAATTGAAAAATTAATCTGCAAGCAAAATTAAGATGTCTTTTCCCATATCCCTCCCACCCAGAAAATATTAATTATTTTGGTTCAAATACAAATGGCTCAGTTTAAGCTCAAAACATTTTCCCTTTCCCAGTGTGTACCTTTACAGCTCTCCATCAATGACACTACTTAGATGTTTGATGTGTTGCTGTAGTTAATTTCAATGTCTAGAACTTTTTTGAACTGTTTATTCTTCTATGCTACAGTTTCCATTGCTCAACGGAGATTTATTTTTCTTTAAAGTTATCACAGTATTTCCACCTTATTGTTTTCCATCAGCCAATTTTTATCACCTGCGAGGAAGAAATCAAGAAACAATGAATGTACTTTAAAAATACCACCAACACCAGTGGAAACCATAAATCATGGTTTTGTTTGATTTATCAGGTCACCTTATTTTGTGACTACATGGAATTAAGTGCCATACTATATACTGAGGTTTTTTATAAGCCCAAAATTCACATGGCCAAGATGGGTAACTACATGTAGTGTTTAAACAACTTCTACCAGATCAAGCTAGTGCCCTTTTTGTCTCCTGTTTCCTTTGTTAGTTTTATTACCTTAGGATATTTCCACCAGCAATCACAGAGGTTTAGCTGAAAATATTTTAAAAAAACCAAAAAAACACAAATAAAAAAAGAAGCCATAAAAATATGGTGGAGAATATGCAGAATGGATTTAAATATCTTTAAGCATTTCTGCACTTCACATTTTGAACAGGAATATTAAACAAACATATTCCATCCTAGTCTACATATACACACTAAGGTACTGCAAATCTGCAGCCAGTGGAGTGCTGTGACCTGCACTGGCAAATGTCCAACCCCACTGCCTTTGCAAACTTCATTAGCCATCAGTGTCACACTGGAATTTCACCCCAAGCAGTGCTCAGACACGCACACAAATCATGATCCATGCTCCAGTCAGATCCTAAGGTGGCACCATGCCCTGCAAGTCTCATTGAAAGGAGAGGCCTGTATGTTCTTGTGGAGTTAAAAATATCAGAGTACACTATCTAAACACACAAAACCTAGAGGAGAGGAGTTATGTGACTACAAGGGACAAAGTCATAATGAAATACTTTCTTCTGGGCATACCAAAGTCTTTCATTTAAAAAACATAAAAAAATAAAAAACCAAAAACATGCTTTTACACAAAATTGTATTAGACAATTGTCTGTTGGCAAAGATGCTCACAGACTGCCAATGTGTTGGCACCTTTGCCAACTCCAGTCCTTACAGTGTCTTTCAGCTGCAACACCCTTGATTTAAATGCAAGTGCTGCTGACCTTCAGGATTATGTAAAACCATATTATTTATCTTCCCTGCACGCCAGGATATGTCCAGTGTTAGAGGGTATTTCTTTTCACTGCTTAATCTGTGAAATAACTCTCCAAATAGTACAAAGCTCCATTTATTTGGCAATTATGTAGCTGGGGGAAGGGGTGTGGGAAAGCATTCTTTGAGAGCTACAGAGGGTTAAAAGTAGGGAAGTATTGAAGAACAACCATATGTGTCACGGAAAATTAACACCTTCCATTAATCCAAGGCTCTAGCTATATCCTAGATGTGCTTCTATCTCGTTTCTAGCAGATAATTTCCAACTGATCATGCTTGTCATCTTGTACACTTGTATTGGCAGCAATCCCCTTAATGCACAGTTAACCACAGATGGCAGGACTCCAGCTTCAGATGCAAGATTTTGAGCTATAACATATAAATAAACCTTCAAGTACCCTAAAGCAGAGCTATGAAAACTTGTTAGTGCTACTTTATGTATTTAGCTTGAAAGGCAGTGCCATTCTAAATAAGGATGCAGGGAAGGACAACATGATCGTACATTGAAGCAACAAGTCTTTCTGCACATGATTTAACTCTGTATTTAATCACAGTGACACCAGCCTCAACTTTCTCATCATCCATCAATAAAAAGATTTTGATTCATATATTTAAAAAAAAAAGTTTTCAGATAAACTATTTGCAGTTTTTCTTTTTAAGAACTTTTCTTATCAAAAAGAATCACTCAGTGACTCCAAAGCAAATAAAAAAAATAAAACAAAAATCAGAGGACACTATCTAAATATAAAAAACCTAGATCAGATAAGCTATTTAACAGCAAAGGAAAAAGCAATAATGAAATTTTATATTCTGGGAATACCAAACCCTCCCATTTAAATAAAAGAACCCAAACATTGTCTTCTTACATGAAATTCAATTAGGCTCCTTTATAGGGCTCCCTTTAGAACTCTGAAGATAAGATGATTTCCATCTGCTCTTATTGTTGTTACTTTAAAATCTGCATTTCCTTTTTGATTAGAAAACAACACCACAAACAAGAACAAAACATGCTTATGTTAAGGATTTTGTGTTTATGATTCACCTTAAGGAAAACAGTCAACCAGCTCACTGCTAATGGGGCACATAGTTACAAAGAACAATGGACAATAACTGAGTTTGCAACCATTACAGGAAATGTTTGACACTGATAAAGGGAAAGAAGCAAATGCACAGGCAGGGAAACGAGGACCAGTCAACTCATGGCAGTCGAGTGAGGTGACGAGTGACTGGACAGCGGGAAATGCTGCGTTCGGTTTTAAAAGGGGAGAAAGGAGGACCCTGGGAAGCACTGACCTGTCAGCCTGTGAGGGTGGGGGGCCCTGGCACAGGTCACCCACAGCAGCTGGGGCTGTCCCTGGCTCCCTGGAAGTGTCCAAGGCCAGGCTGGACGGGGCTCGGAGCAGCCTGGGATAGATGAAGGTGTCCCTGTCTGTGGACCCCTGGCTCTGATTTTGCTGTGTCTTAAGCCAGGTTTTCCCCTGATGGGGGAAGAATTTAGAGTCCTTACCAGGAGTCTGATAGATAAAAGAAACCTTCAGCATTCTCTCCTTTAAGATAGTCTATTAAGTCTTATCAGAGAAGTAAAGTCACTAGTGTGACCCAGACACAGCACAGAGCAGAGAATGCAGCAGAATGGCCGCTTATCAAGATAACAGGGCCTTCTTAAAGGTAAATCATCCAATAAAAACTTAAAACGAAAGATATTTTCACTTTTCTACCAATGTTTGACAAATGCTCCTGTCACGTACACAGGAACTACAGAATTTTTCATCCAATAATTTCAGACATCTTCTACTGCAGATTATGGAGTATTAGAAGAAGAAGAAGAAGGTCTAGAAACAACAACAATCCTCCATTTTGGAGTTTTTGTTTTTTATCTATTTACTACATTAATAAACCCAAAACCTTTAGATTTTTCACCCTGTGATAACCTGATATAACATTCTATCATTTAGTTCACACTAGAGTAGATTCTTGTTCTTCCCACAGAGTTGGCAGTTTTCTCCATGGATAAATGTCAAAGACAGTGTTGTCCAGGGGGGTAGAACCCTTCAAAACAGGCAGGGAAATACTCTCTGCATTCTGGGTTTCCACACCTGTCCATGGCAGGGGGTGGCACTGGATGATCTTTAAGGTCACTTCCAACTCGAGCCTTTCTATTATTCTATGATTATGTATTACAATCCTTTATCAATAAATAAAAAAAAAGTATCAGAACAAAATTTCTAATGAAATTACAAACAACAAAACCAAGTTGTGTGAGTATATAGAAGTGAAAGTTCTATACAACATAAATTCACCAAATCCCTTGAAGGGTTCCCAGTCTTCCCTCTGCTCTCTCTCACCAGTACCACCTTGCAGAGTTTTAGTAAGGAGATTTCCTTACAATTAAAAAGGAAGAAATTAGGAATTTTTTTTGTTTTTTAAAGAGGGTTGAGCATTAACTAACGCAAATCTAAGAGCTGCTAAAAAGAAATTTACATCCCAGTATAGAGGCTTACTTAAGAACCACCAGGAATTGCCAAGCACTCCAATATCCAGGTTACAAGAATACTACTTCAGCTGCAGAAAATCTGTGAATCTTGTACTTCACCAAATTTTCCAAGCATGATATACCCGGTCTTGCATGTTCAACAATAAATGGCAGCAATGTGTAAAAATTCAGCACAAATAGGGAATTTGGCCAGAAGACCTTGCTCTCTGAATTAGAAAACTCAAGGTGTGCACTTAATAGCACGAATAAAATATAACTTTTTAAAATATTTTCTTAAAATATGAGAGGCAATTAGTTCAGTCTCACTGTCATGGAGCCTTTCTACACTCTTATTCAGTAAAGAGTATCTTAAAAATGGTCTCCCCTGCAGGCAGTCATTATCTTCTGACTGTCTCTTTTGCACTTGTGGTTAATTCTGGTGGATTGAGAATGTACCAGTTACACTGCTGTTAATTTATTCTTCCTGTTTGGTTGGATCATAGATCAGCATCATTGGTGCCCTGCCAGGCAGCAGAAGAGCAACAATATCTGGCAACTAAAGAGATTTAAAATAATTGGTGGCAATATACCAGCTCCAAAATGACTGAAGGTCTGGCTCCTGTTCAGTTGTCAAATGAAATGTTATCTTAATTATAGGGTCTAGGCTTTTCTCTGAGCATAGTAGGATTTTTTTTTCACCTTTTTGTGTACAGCTACTGAATCCCAACTCTTACAGGATTACCTTTTCATATCTTAATACTCCAGTTGACTCAGTCATAGAGAAGCTGCCGCTTGAGAAAAAGAAATACAGAAAGGATGATTTCCAGAGGTAAACAACATAATGAGCTCCAACTCTGCAAGTAATACAGAGAATGCTCCCACGAACTGAGAATATTGGTGTTCTCTCCTCTCTGTGCATCATTTCAGTTTACATAATTGCCAAATTTGTTAATTAAAGTCAGCCCTTAACAAAAAAAAAAGTAAAAATTGTATGTTGTAGTGTTTCACGAATCAAACAGAACACTGTACTAGTCCAGGTTTTTAATTCCAATTTCCCCCATCACCAGTCTTGCATCACTGCCATCTTGCTGGTGTCTACAGATGCACTCAAGATTCCCACCACCTGCATATCAGAATCAGAGTAGATGGAAGGGAGGAATTTTCAAAGTGGTAATACATTCATGGGAGGATTCCAATCACAGACCTTCTGTGCTGACTTTCACATGTTTTTCTGCAGCTTAAACTGTAAGGATTTCATAAAGGAAATGCATTCCATTCACTCAGCTTTGTTTCCTCTATGAAAAATCCTGCCTCCAATTACCAGGACTAGAGAGCTGTGGGGTTTCAGACACTTTTGGTGTTTATCTTTAGTTGGTCTGAGGATGTGGAATATCCCTCAAGATGGAATATCTCCTACAGCAGTAACTCAAAACCATTACTAGCAGGGGAAACACATTGTTACATGCAAATGATTTCAGTCTAACTTGTGTTAACATCATAAAAATAGTTATATAATTAAGCTCTTCTGTGTTTCATAATGCAATTTTGTTCGGGAGAGAATGTGGACAAGATGGTCTGAAATTAACAAATCAGACTTCTCTATAAAGAAGGGTTAAAGGGAGGTCCAGTCACAAAAAATTAGTCAAAAACATTAATGAAAGTCATAATAAAAAATACATTCTGTTATTTTATTCCATAAATCATGGATACTCACCAGAACTAAAAATCCCGAATTATTGCCTAACCAACTTTGTGCAGATTAAGACCCAAGCAACTTTAGCTTCTGCTTACAAATGGAAATAGTACAAGAAAAAAAAGATTCTCTGAGACCAAATAGAACCTCTGTAATTGTATTATTGAATCAACAGCATAATACAAACAAAAGAGATTTATAGATGAACTTCAAAGTCTGCTTTAGAAATGTGACCTTGATCTAAAGATTTCCGGTGATAAAAAACTTTGGTAAATTGTTCATACAGTTGCTGTTAAAATTTCGTCCCTATCTCCTACTTGGCTTTGTCCAGACATTGAATCTTTTATTGCTTTTATCTGCTAGATTAAAGAATTCCAAAAGAACTTTCTTGATTTGAGAAAATTAGGAATAGCTGGAAGAATATGACCAGAATACCTCAACTCATCTTTCTTTTGGAACAGAACAGATAGTGTGGAACTGCAAAAAATATTTACCCTTCCTTTGGAATGACAATTCATTTGATCAGCACAAGAGACAAACTGCCAGTGATTTCCTATATGCTGTACAGCAGCACTAATTGTTTAAGTGATAATGAATCACCTATTCAGCCTAAACCCTTGTGCCACAGAAAATCTGAGTAATAACTCCTCCCCTAATGCCCACATTGCACCATCTGAGCAATCCACATCTCCTCATGATCCACTTCTTTCTACCAGACTTTGTGAAATGATTATTTCTTGGCTCTGTACCTGCCATTATGAATGGCATGATACTCATACTATTCAGGGTTACAGCAAGTACATCTGTGATAAACATCAGTCTGGGAAAGTTCACCAAAACTGGAGTAAAACCAAGAGAAAAGGAAAATTAATAGTGAGGAAAATAAGCAGTAGTAATACAATGAGTTCCTTGCACACTGCTGGTCTTCCCATGTACTTCACCTAAATGCTATTTCTCTTGGCCTTCCCACATCTCAGAAAAGCACACCTAAGACTTGACTTATATAAAAATCATAGTGTTTTGATTAAAATAGCTACAACTTCAATAGAGGATGACTTCTCCCTCATCTTAAAGCCTCTGACACGCTATTATGCATATATATATATATATCTATATAATGCTGATACTCCAGAGAGCTCTGTAAAGTCATGTCATATAACACAAAATCATTTCTATGGCATTTTCTATCACAAAATGATCATCTATTATGTGTTGCACTGCCTTCTTGCAAAATGCTACATTTTTAGTATGTCCATAGGCAAAAAGCAAGCAAATTACGTTACCTGAGGGACAGTAGGCTCTGTGCTCCACTGCCAAAATTGTAAGCAGTCATGCACACTTATGAAATACATTTTTCCTGTTTCTCCCTTCTTGGGGGTAAAAAAATAAATTAACAAAAAATGCCAGCTTCTAGAGCCTGCAAAAATTGCTTTTTCAAACTTCAATTCATGTTATCTTTTCAGTTCTTGAAATAAGGATCCCCTCTCACGCAGGGTAAGTACTGTCCAAGTACATCACATTGCACAGTAGCATGTAACCCCAAGAAATGAAAAGTAAATGTCATGTCACACCCCCTACAAAAGGCGTAGATTTTTTTCTGGTGATAAATCCAGATTAAGAATTTAACAGCCTTATTCATAAAAAAGAGAGGAATGTTTAACACCTTGAGCACCTGAAAATACCATAAGAATACAACCCCTCTAAGAAAAAGGTCTTCACTGTAATACACAGCAAGCCCTACGCAGTGACATTTATTTGCAGGCCTCCTGCTGTCTCCACACGTGTGCCACAGCTCTTGTGAAATGATCAGACCTGGAAAATAGGTCATGCCATGCCCAGATCTGGCGCTCCACGGCACGAAAGAAGCACTCTAGACACGAGTTCTTCGCAGTCTTGCAGAACCAGGAAAAGAGGGCCTGGCTGTTTATTCTTTTCATATATATATGTTTCTTGGAATGACCACGGATTCGAGGATGAGGTTGCCACATCTTCCATCCCCATTAGTTAGCAGAACAGTCCATCAAACATTCTCCTCCCAGGAGAAAAGAATGTAAACAAAAAGGTACAGTTAACAAAACATTACTATGTTTATAGAAAGTGGGTGAGAAACTTTATCAAAGAATGAACACGTAGAAAAACTGCAGAAGTCAGGGCAACAACAGATCCTAGGGACAGGGAGCATCCTCAGGGAGCAGCCTGCAGGGGCAGGGCCCTGCCCAGGTGCAGCAGCAGCAGCAGCCAGATGTGGGGAATCCACCCTCAGCCACGGGCACTCCTGGTGCCAGGGCAGAACACAGCAGCTTCCCCCCCAGAGCAGGGTGGTATCCAACCCTCTGATCTTTATTTGTACAAATCTCACATGGAACACATAGAAACGGAGGGGAAAACCACACACACAGACATGCTGGGGTCTGCTGTTTTATGAACCTCCAACAAGACTTCCTCCTCAGCAGCACCCGCTGCACTGGGGTTCCCTCCTCTTCTTGTTGTGCAATATTTTCCGTGACCTCATACATGAGAAAAGGAACACTAAACTCCAAAAGGTGGACTGTTTCAATCTGCATCTTAAAGTCTTACTCTCACAGCTTATTAGTCATTAAAAGCAAAATAGTAGATTGTCTTCACCACAATGCAGAATTTTACCATGCTGAAATAATTCTGCTGGGTTCTGCACTTTATTTAGACTGAAACCTGAAATAACTTTGAGAAAACTGCATTACAGCCCATTCAGTTCACCTTTTGCCAAAGAATTAGGCTTCATTCCTAGACTCAAGACTCAAATTAGAATTTGTGTTTCTTTGCTTAATGCTAAAATCAATAAAATAACCTGTCTCCAGAATGAGATTTATTAAAATGGAAAATAAGTGGCTTTCTATCAAAAATCTTTTACATGTTAACTCTAATAAAACTAAACAGATATCCAATATAAATTGCACCTGTAGGACTTGGGCAGACTACAGTTAAACTGCAGCAAAACAGAATCTAGAAGCCTGAAAATTAAAGGGACTAAGGAAATACTGTTAAATACTTGTCTGCAGTAAAATGTGGCCAGAATTCATTCATAGGTTATGTACCTATTCTGAACTCCACAGAGGAAAATCTGGTACACATGAGGTCAATAAAGGGTTTGACTCAAGTAAAACTTAATTTTGCAGATCAGAAATAGCAAGGGAAAACAGTGGCTTGCTAGAGAAAAAAAATTATATATTCTTTTAGTTGAAAAAGAAATTAATTATTTGGAACATTTTGTTCAAAAAAAAAAAAAAAATGTCCTTTTTATCCTTAACTTCAGTTAAAATGCATTGTGTGTCCTCCCTTCATACTTGGAAGGAACCCCAATTGCTTTGAAGTTCATCAGCCTAATGAGGAAGTCCATATAGCTCAGGCAACTGCTGCATACTTAGCAGCTGCTAAAAGGGAGACCCATTTATAAATGTAAAGGGATGGTTATTCAGATACAAATACAAATTCACTTTCCAGCTCTGCTGCTGACATGACTCATTAGACTCTGAGGGCTAGATTTGGATATAACATGGAAAAACATTACTGAAGTTATCTGTTTTGATTCACTGCAGCAACGAACATGATCTATCTACAGCAAAAACAAAGCTACAGCTTTCATCAAAGTTTTGCAGTCTTGGCATCAGATGTGTGCAATTACTGCACCATCTGAGTGCTTTAAGGACTTCAACACTACTCTAGCAGCCTGAATAAAGGACTGCACTTTTTAAATGATCTACCAATGTTTTAATAACAAATAAGACATATTTATTGTAGTTTATTTCTAGCCTTACACAGGATTTAATCTTCTGTTGAATGCCATATGTTTGGACAAAGTCCCATGACTAAAAAATAGTAAAAAGTGGCATTTTCCATTGGTACTGAAGCACACTATATTTAATATCCACATCTGGGAAGCTTTACACATGACCGGTAGACCAGTTGCTCCCTTACACTAAATTTCATTTTCTAATCACAAATTACAAGAAACACTTATTTACACCACCAGTAAAGTCATGAATTTGGATCACATGAGGGGAAGGAGAAAATAATGTCTGCATGCTGCACACTTCATGACACATTTTTGCTGCCTGCATATTCACACATTTTCATTGCTTGGTTTTTGTGGAGTTCCTAATTACAATGTAGATAAATTTCTTAAGAGAAAAAGAATTTGGAAGGAACAAACCTCTCAGAGACAAGGGCAACAATTAAGCTGGAAATGCCTGCTTTTTCTTCAGCATAAACTGAAGCATAATTATGCAAGTGATGTTGCTGCCATACCATTTCATTATCCCTGTGCCAGCATAGAGGATTTCTGTTCCTGTTGGATGGACGTACCCAAGTCAACCTAGGCTGTGCCAGCATGGAAAAATCTGAAGTTGCCCAGTAATTGTGAATGCAAATATAAATAACAGAAAATCAGAAATGGAGTATTTATAGATGTGCATGCTTCCTGAATACCCATCATTAGCTGGAAATAAAGACTGGCAGAAATACCCCAAAATGCATTTACAGGGTGCAATTTCTTTCTGATCACTTCAGAGGCTGTTGTCTTTCTGCTTCCTACAGTGCACATAAAACTTAACTCTGAAGTTTGCAGACCATGAAAAAGGAATGCTAAAATAAGGTGCTGAAATCCAGACTATTAAGGGGAAAACCAGGGCATGTCAGAAAAACTCACCCCAACTGCAAAATAAGACTTTCACTAAAAATTAAAAATAAGTATTAAATATTTTCAAAGTAACTTCAGCTTCGCTCCTTTGATCTGGAATGACTACTCTTAATACTACAATATAAAGCTTCTAAAATAGGATTACGTACTTCACAAATGAATGAGGGAATGAATACTAACTGCCTTGCATTTTTCCGTGTATTCAAACTGTTTTCTTATTTTTATGTGTAAGCATAGGTGCTTGCAGCAATACTAAAAACATTAATGGATGCTGTCAAGCTGCAAAGTAAACTGTAGGAATTTTTAACAAATCTGTAGAACTTTTAAGTTTGCCTCATCCTAAATTTGCATGTTTAGCATGTAATTAAAGTTACAGCATTCCACAGATGCCACCATGTAAAACAACTAGAGGAAATAAAAAGGGAGGAGAAAACAAGGAAATTCAATTTTACATACATGGACAAATAGATGGCAAACATGGCCATGAAAGCACATTAGCAGAGAGTAAAAGCACAGGGAATTAAAAGTAAAGAACACCATCTGGGTATCCTGGATGGTGAGATGGTTCTGTCCCCTTGGTCCAGCTGGCAAGGGGCTGGGACATGTCCAGCTGACACTGCTGATGTATCTGAGCAGCTCAGCCAGCTCCAGGCTGCCCAGAAATCTCCATGTCTGGCTGCAACAGGAATGAGGGCACTGGCACTTTTTGTGGCAAAAATGCAGTTTCTGTGATTCAGGATCACTTTCCTATCACTTCAATCAGCCTCAGATCAAGCCCTGAAGTCAACTGGCTCAACAACATCCATCATTTTGAATTAACCTCTCTTTGGATTGCTCACTTCTTTTAAGGGCTAAATTCATAAAGGAGTAGACTGAAGGAAAACAAGAATGATTTTTCATATTTTCTACTGCAAAGAAAAAGTCTCTAAACTGTTCTCTGTGTCCATTAAGTTCAGAGTTGTCACAAGGAAATTAAAGTGCAGCGAGGAGAATTTATATTGGATTTTGTCACATTTTCTAACATTTTCTAATTAGGACAGTGAGCACTGATACAAGTCACTAGGAACACTGTGATACTCATCATTGTATGTTTTCAATAACACATTGGAGAACTTTAGAGAGAAAGCTTTAGATACAGACCATTCTGATTCAGGAAAAGATCATGGAATGGTTAGAATAGCACAAGCTCTCAGAACCACTCCTGACTCAAATTCTCATGACTGTGACCACCTGGAGTAAAAAAAAAAAAAAAAAAAATAGAGGGGGAT
>VZRO01000762.1:1245436-1291056 GCA_013397915.1 Daphoenositta chrysoptera
TAGAGGTGGATATTTGGTGAGATGACTACATTTTCTAAAGCACAACACACAAAAATACCACCCCTTTATGGGTGTGAGTTTCAGCATTTTTGCTTTAAGTTATAATGCAGCTAACAGTCTTCATCCTCCAGTAATATTTTTCTGTTCCGCTTCTTAACTATCTCTTAGAATAATTACCATGTCACAGTTTGCAGTCTTTCCTCAGTTGTAATCACTGGTAATTTGTCTGAGAAAAAGACAGCAAGTTTAAATTTTGCAAGAATCTGAGGACTACGATGACCCCTCCAGAGAAAACAGCAGCACAGCAGATAGAGGTCTTTTACCTGAAGTGATTCTTAAACTTTAAAATTGGCCACATTTAAACTGTTAGCATTCCAAACACGAGAATAGACTCCCAGAGAGTCCATGGCTCTGCCTGAGTGTTGTGCCAAGTCAGGACAGTGCTGTTGCTAACAGCTGCCAGGGCTGAAGTAGGTGACACTGTGTTCATGGAAAAACACCTTTTGTATTGATTTTTCTGTACTGTCCTTGCACCCAGGAAGTAGGACAGGACCACATCCCTGGGAATAAATAGGTGGAGCAGTGGGCCTCTGTACTCAACCTGTGCTGAGCAAGATCAAACCAGCTCCTAAGCAGGAGGAAATATTTCTTTCCTGCGTAGTACATGGCAGTTCAGAGCAGACAGGTGTGAGCTGAGAGTTCTTTCTCACACTGAAATATATACTGTAAAAACTGTACCATTCATCCATCACATTTCATAGTGCTCAGCCCAATAAAAATGTATATGCAACCTGAATATGTCAAAAAATTCAGCCTGAAAAATAAGTAATTCCATTAAACATTCCTGAAATAGAATGTGCAGGTATAATTAAACCAGCAGCTTTTTCCAGAGAGAAATCAAGAACCATTGCCAAATGATGTGTCAATTGATACGATCAGGAACTATATTCCCAATGATAATAGCATACAATTGTCACCATTTAAAAGTTATCTGGTGCCAAATGCTATTAAAATTCTTTTTAAAACCTCAATTTTATATAGATGTTAATATGCAAGATATGTTGGCACCTTTTAACAAACTTCCAGCTTGAGGTTGTCAAGAGTGTGAAAGATCAACGAGAGGTTAGTGCAAATTCCAGGCTGTCAAGAAATACCTGACAGAGAATAAAGAGCAAAATTCTGCAAACCATTTCAATTTGACATTGAGGGTTTTTACCTTGGAAAGGACCATCATAGGCAAGATTTGCTCTGGGAGGTGCAACAGTAAGGTATTTAATGCTGGATACAGAAAATGTAGAAGGTATTCAGGTATTGTGCTACCAATTGGTATTTACAGACCCTTATAAAAGCACAAACCATGAGCAAAATAAAACAAAAATAAGTGGATTGTGAAAAAAAAAAAAAACCTGAATGGAAAGCTTCTGAACTAGACAAAAGCATGTGCTGAGGTGAGGGGAAGTACTTAAGGTTTCAAGGGAAGGTACTGCTGCTTTTTGAGGCTGAGAATGCACAATGCCAATTCACAAGTTTCATGATGCCACTGAATCTACTTTAAAGAAAAATCTAGCAATGATAAATCTACAAAAAGAGATGGAGAACCCTTCCCATCATAAGAGTAATCTTACTTTGGCATTACAGGGAATAAACGAATAGATTTTTTTTTTTATTAGACTAAAACAGTGAATGCCCCTTCCCTTCCCTCAGTTTGTTTTGGTTTTTTTCATGTGATCTCATATCAAAAATCGGACAGTGAAGGGCCAGAATTAGCTTTATTTTCATATTTGATGGTAATTTCTTTCCTCAAAGTCATGATGTTGTTTCCATTATTTTACTGTCTAGAGGTTGTATGAGGAACCAATGTCATCCTAAGCACTGAATAAATAATCTATTGAGAACTATTTAACACATTTCTTTTTCATCTATTTTCCATGTAAATCTCCCTTGTTAATAATACTACAGAATATAAACCCTTTGTTTCAGTACTCCACTAAAGCCACTGAAAGAAAACTGAAGTTTGCTGTTCTCCAAGAACAAAGTCAGTCTTAGCCCCATTTTATGACTGTGAGCCTCAGTGGGTGTTAAATCCAGCCTTGTAATATTAAAATGTCCACATGATTATGACAATTTAGTTGACTCTGTCACACTAGAATTTCTCTCAGTTGTCTGGTGCTAACTGACCATGCTACTTTACCATAAGGAGTTTAACTATTACCTTCACATTTGAAAATGCTGGTAGCTAGAATGAAATTATGCCCTTTGGGGTTTTAAGCTTTCATTAAGAAAAAAATTCCTATCCCTACACTTAAGAGTACAGAGAAAAGCTTGAAAGACATCCATCATTCACCACCCAAAATCAAGGATAAATTTCTACCAATGTAAAGTTTTAAATTTCATTAGTTTGGGGTTTTTATTTTAAACCTGATGCCTTCTGAATGCCTCAATTTAACATTGCCAAAATAAAAAGTGTGCTTTGCATTTACCATGAGCAGCACTGTCCTTCACAGGGGCTGTGCTCTTTTCCTTGTAGTGCCTCAACAGGGCAGCTTGGTTTTAGCATGTGCATATTTTTCTTTAGATCAATCCTTGCGCTCCCTAATGAGGGCTTTTCTCTCTGTGAAATGCAGCGAGAGGCCAATGCCTGCTCCTGGACAGGTGCCCATGGCACAGACCTGGGAGATGGCTCAGAGCTGCATCCATCTGCCAGGAGGAGCTTTATCCGGGATCAATGGCAATCCCAGAGCCCGGGTAATTAGCACCTAATCTGTTTCTGTCACACCCTTCACCTCTGCCTCACTGCAGACCTGCCCTGCTCTCGGGATGACATTTCCGTCAGGATGAGTCTGTGACAGTGCAAATGCAGCACAGGAAACTCCAGGCTTGAAAAGCAAAGCCAAGCTGTACATGCCTCTTTGGGATGGTTCCACAGCCTTATGGTAAAAACAAAAACACCCTAGAAATACACAAGATATGGTTTGAATTTGTAAGGAAAAAATGCCTTAGAAAATCTCCTTTGACTTTTGCATCACCACGGGTTGACAGCTGGAGAGGGATCAGCAGAGCTCGAAGCCTTATTTATTTTAATCAGAACCCATTTAGAAAGTTTGGTGCTGCCATTACTTTTTTCAAGTCTAAATGCTTCTAGTTTTAAAAATCTCTCTTCCTTTGCTTGGAAAAGTTTATCCTGCACTTATAACTCTCAGTATTTACTTATCTACCTTAGTAATGAACAGTGGCTGCAAATGAACATAGTTACAATGGTACCAACTTTACTTTCAGTAAATAAATTATGTTTATAACTCTCACCTACACAATACCCCATAATCAACGACCCCATGAGCCTTCCCTACAAGGCAAGACTATTAATCCTATTTCAAAACAAACTCACCCAGGGAAGATGGAACTAGCCCCAGAGAAGGCATGTTCTAAGTGTATGCAATTGGATCTTTATCAAATCATTTCATCCTTTCATTGTGTTAGCTCAGAAAAGTTAAGCAGGCAATCTCATCATCCCATACCTATCAGCCCACTGAACCCAAATATCTTCCCTTTATTCTACTTCTAAATAGCAAGAGCTTTATACAGTAGATATTTTAAGTTTTTAAGCTTAAAACTGATTCTAGATTGTTACTTTAAGACAGCACAGTCAGCTCAAGATGTCATTGGCACCAAGCCACTCAGAGATATTCAAACCTCCCATGGGCTGCTTTGGCACATGTACAGTACACAGTGTTTTTGTTCAATAAGTTCTTAGCACAAAAATGTAAAAATGAGGTGCTTCAGACTATTATAATTTACAAAAAAGGTTCTAAGCAGCTAATTCAAATAACTTCAGGATTAGAAAATTTATCTCTCCCAATGTTGAAGTGGTGAAATGAGCAATAGCTCATAAAGTAACAGTAGTGCTGGAATCCATTCATTCCCTGATGACCTTGTATTGGCATTGAACTTCAGCTGGCACTGAGATGCAGAAGAGAACCAACAGTGCTTACTGATGAAACACATAATGAATGCAACCTGCTTTCTGGAATATTTTGTACCTTGTGCAAATGTTCTGATTTTCTGATATCTCATTAATTCTGTTGCTCCTCTGCTAGTGGAAAAGACTAATTTTTAATGATTTGAGCAGCTTTTTACATTGCCTTTATAGCATGCTTAAAGTTTAAAAAATTATCATGATCCTGATATAAATTCCAGAGCCATTAAGCTGTTAATATCCAAAAAACTAATTTAAAACTACAGAACTCATTTTGACCTGCAACACAGTGAAAACTTATTACAATAGATAAAAAATTATGCCTTGAAAACTTCATCAGTTTTGTGGCCTACTGTAGCTGAAATAGACTTATATTAAAAATAATTAATGCATTCAAACTAAAATTTAAGTGGCCCATTCTCATTTACTGCCTGGGGTAATTAGATTTATTTTTTTAGTGTTCAATTACATTTTAAAAACACTGTTTGTTTTCTTTCACTGATACAATGAAATGGGGATAAAGATCACCTAACGTTCCAGCCAGAGGGGTCTTTTAACACTTAAAAGATGAAGAGCACAGAGATGACAGAAAGAAAGAAAAGATGGCTTTTTGTACTGCCATGAAATATGCTGAATATATGACAAAGAGGTTGTTAAAAGGCAAAGAAAAATTGTTGAAACAAATTGGGTTTGAGGCTATGTGAGTATGTTTCACTAGGAACATCCTTATTATTTTTAGAAATAAGAAAAATATCCTGAGCTTGAAAACTAAGATAACAAATGCTATTGAACAGGAAGATATTCTTAATCTCTAAAGACATTAATTGGTGTCCATTAATTCAATAGGGTCTATCAGGCTCTGTTTCCACATACTCAGCCAAGTCTGGTTCACAATGCTGTTCATTGTATCCAGGAGAATACCAGAAGGGACTAATTTTACTGGTTTTACCAACTTTGGGTTAACATGCTTGTATTGAATCAATTTACTGATTTGAAATGTTTTATCACAAGGATTGTACATAACCACATAGAACCTTTGAGTTATGCAAAGATAAGAAATACATCAAACTGATTATTGGTAACTTAAGGAGTCCATGGTCAGCAAAAGACAATATTCCTGCTCAGTGTTTTTTGTTACCTATTTTCTAATTTTGTCTGAATAGAGCACAGCTTTGTGAGCTGGACATAGATAAACACTTGAAACCTTCAGTATTGTGCTAATTTTATCTTAATGTCTGTTTAAAATTTAGTTGCTGGTTATGGTCTGTCATATACTCAACTAAGGAAACTAAGATTTAAAGCTAGATGGGTTTTTTTTAGCATGGAGCGGAACTATCAGTTCCAAGAGAGTCAAATGAAAATGTCCAGAATGATAGAGAGGCAAAATATCTCTGAAATGGCACTAATGTAATTGCCACAATCTAAATAATTATCTGTAAAGTTAAATACATTTGCATAAAATATTTTTCTTTTAATGATACCACTAAGAAATTAATAGTTTTATAACTTTGGTAATGTTCAGAGACAGCTGTGCCTGTGATCTTGCCCCTTTATGAACACTATTAATCAGCATAATTTCTGACACCAAAAAAAAAAAATATCCAGGAGGCAATTAAAATGTCTTTGGGCCTTTCTAAAATATATTTACAGAAAAATCCACGACACAAACCAGCATGTGTCTAAGAAAATCAGTGAGCATTGTATGAAGTAAACAATACTCTAGAAGAGGCCAATCTCTTCTTGTCTGCTCTTGGTCATCAAGAAACATCTATTGGTATGATAACTCTAATTATTATAGTCATTAATTAGGGCTGGCAAGATCTTTCGAGTAACAGCAGTTGGCTTAACTACAGTTACTGCTTCCCTTCTTCTACATCATTTTGTTGGCCTACTTCAGAAGTGTTATAAGCAGAAACTAGATAGACAAAGAAATGCCTTTTTGGATACTTATGGAGAAGTTCTGAATGTGTAATTAGAGTCCTGATATATAATTTTTAGGGTTGTGCAGGAAAGTGGATTCCAAGGAGTTTTTTTATAGGCTTAGTCACTCAAAAACATGCTGCCATCGTCACATCCGATTACCTCACCTATTTTGCTGAAAATCTAGAAAAATGAAAAAAGTGAACCATTTCTCCAATGAAAAACTCAAGGGTTAAAAAGAAATTAAGACAGTAACAATCATATCTCAGAGACAATTTTTTTTCCTCTAGAAATCTACTTCAAAAACTAGGCAAAAACTCCACTGTTCCTAGCTTTTAATCTGCTTTGTCTGTGCTTGGGTTTTCTATATCTCTCTGTGGCCAAGGGTTCAGCTTTTGAAAACTGTCCATCTGTTCCTGTGCTAATTCTGCTATGCTTATGCTAACTCCTAATGGCTAGGTTTCCTTATGTGCACTTTTTCCCACAGAAACTTTTCATCAGAGCTGACTGCAGACAGCCCAGTGATTATGGGGTGTTAGACAGGGAGGTGGGTGCAGAAGCCAGCAGTCCTTACAATGAACGTGGCTTACAGTATGGAATCCATGCCTCATCTTCAGAACCCTGCCATAACTTGTAAAACTGAGCCTGTGCATTTACTCATACCCAAAATACAGGAGGGACAAACAATGTGAAGTAAATCAGTTGCAATAAAAAAGCAAAGTCATCCTCACATACAACAGGAGAATATCCAACTGAAAAAGTCCTTTTTCTTCCAGGAGACATTATTCCTGTAATCCAACACAGTCCTCTCTAAAACAGAGGGGTTTTCCTATTTTATTCAATTCTGTTTTGTGGGTTACAACAAAGTAGCTCCAACTTCTGAAAAAAGCAGCGAGTTTTGCAGATCTGTTGAGCATGAACAAGTTGTCAAGACTTTGTGTCTGATCTTGTACATGTAGTTAATTTGACATAGCTGCAAGACTAAAAGACAAACTGACAAACTGTTACCTACTGAAATTACTCATTATTGGTTAAGGTTTGACATACCTGGCCAAAATACCCCCAAAACTCTGCATTTCAAAGTTGTCACAAAATGATAGCAGATTAAGCCAATTTGATGACTGAACAAGGTCAAGACTCTGCTGCTATCAAGGAGCTGTCTCTGCTGCCAGGGAACAGATTTCCTTTCTAATGGACAATCCTGTTGATTTGCTTGTAGAAAAAAAAGACTCCAGTAACTTGAGACAAGATACATATTGTTAGGGTCAACTAAGGGGGAAAAAACTGTAATACCATCACCACTGCAGCATGCATTTCCATTGTCAAAAAGATAAATATAAAAGAAACTAAAAACAGACCGAGATATTGTCTGGGATGGGAGAAACACTAGAAGCAGTATCACTCCCAAACACCTAGGTCTCTCTCATTCATAAAGCAAGAGTTATTTCCTACACAAGAATGAAGATCAGGGTCTATTTTGAAGTGCAAACTCTCCCCCTCTTCATAATCCTTCAAAGTGTAAGTCAGAAAAAAAAGAAATATATTAATTTCCTGCTTGATAGTCAACTTTCCTGCTGGTATTCCATGTCTGGTGTATTTATTATTCAATTGTATCCACATCTATCCCAGTAAGGTATAAAAATATATTCAGAATTTCCTTGACTTCTCGGTAGGTGTAAGAATACAGGCAGCTGTTTTTAAATTGCAAGCCACTGATCAGAGCTTGTAGCATCATCTGGCCTGGAACATCATGTCATGGAAATATTTAAATTCCTCATTGTCTTTTAGAAACCTGTACCTATTAAAGTCACTTCTCCATTGACTATATTAATGAAATCGAAAAAAATGTGGGCAATACTTCTCTGCCACATTGGTTTCTTTACACTCTGTATGAAAAAATAGGTGCAAACTATTTTTTTTTACAACCTGAACATCCATTTATATTATTATTAACAAATTTTGTCTGTGCCATTTTAATGTCAGAATCCCTTTTCTATATGCACATCACTCCAAAGATAGATTGTTTATTCCAATTTCTAATCTTAATCAATATTTTCCATCTTAATGTAATTTGATGTGACCTAGAACGGAATTCAGATCCTTTTCTTCTGAATTGCACAAACAATTCAAGATGCACACTGATTTCTGTCCTTCTCCCAACAGGATCAAAGTTGTCAATTCATTTCTACAAGATGCTTTAGTTTTCAAGTCATGTGGGCCAAGTCAAAAGTTTTCACTTACCTTTTAAATTCTTAGTTTAATACAAAAACTTTTGATGAATCCTGGGGCTTTTCCCTTTTCAAAGGTTGAATATAGCAAAATACACACTGGAAAGTCTAGTAGTGGGATAATATTATTGAAAGAACACAATAAAACTTCCATTTTACTTGTAAGAGTTGATGTTTCATTTAAATACTTAGTCCATTTGAAGATGTAGAAAGAGCACGATATTAAAATGTTTATGTTAATGTATTTTGCCTGATAACCCTGTTTATATTTGTTTACAGTTCAGCAGCACATTAGCAATAAAGTAGAATAAACATCATAAAGTGATGGTAAGACTTGAGTGCCTTAGCACAAATAAGGAGAAGGTTTCATACCACACTGAATTTATATTAAAATCTCAGTGATTTTGAGAAGAGCATATCCACACACAGTTAGAAAAGGCAGATTAGGTCCTAAATTAGCTCTGTGGATTCTGTATGCCTCACTCTTCCTAACACACTACACCAACACACTGTTAGAGGCATCAGGCTGGTGCCACGGCTCCCATTGTCTTTAAAAAGCTTTTCCATTTACAAAGCCAGCGCAGTCTCATGCAGGCAGGTAGAGGGCAAGAGCAGGATGCTAATGGAAAGTGCCAGTCCTGATGAACAGAGCTATTTCTGGGCCCACCAGGAAAACCAGTCCTGTAATGGCCAAAACACCATAATTAATATCATCATCCCAAAGCCAACTGGCCGGAGAAGTTCAATAAGCTTTACCTCTTAATAAAAACATCATTAGCTTGACTTGGCTTCTATTCTGTTACTTTCACAATTCCTGTCTTAAGTCATTGTTCTTCCTCTGTCTTCTCTGGGCTACTCACAATTACAGTTCCACTGTGAGACCTCAGCAGAAATGAGGAAACCCTTGCATTTCTGGGACAATGCACAGGCTCTTCTACTAATTCAGTCTTTGACTGACAGAATTATTATAACATTTGTATGCAACACTGTGAATGTCTCCAAAGAAGCACAGCATTACTTATTCACAAAGTAGACTGTTTGATCATTAGGGAATGTCAAAGTGATTTTGGGGTACTTACACTGCTGTGTCAAAAACCTGGTACCAAAATTTATAATAAAGTCTGGTTCAGTCTTGCAAGGAAAAAGTCAGAATAAGGTCACTGTCACACCAGACCCAGCCTCAGCTCCCTGCCACACTTTTGGTACCATATTACAGCTTTGTAATGCAAAACAAAAAAACTAAATTCATAGTTGTCTTCTGAAAAGGAGCTTAACTCTTTCTAAAGCTAAAAACCAATTAGCTAACACCTACCACAGAGATGATTTTGGAGAAAAATCAATCAACACATTCAAATATAAAACAAAATTTAGGAACTTGATGGTCAGGAATACACCATCAATCAGAAAGAAAAACATCAGTGACAAAATAAAAAGATACTTTTACTACACACTGTCATATAATTTTGTTGATCCTTTTTGTCCCTCATTTCTTCGATTCTTTCTGTGCTTCTGATTTAGAAAGAAATATTACAACGACAAACACACACCAAAAATCCATCTACAGACTGCTTTAAGCATTTTCTATCATCCAAAGGGAATTAAAAATACTTTAAAAGTCTATTTTGATTTCTTTATGCCTATAGTGCTGTACCAAGTCTGCAGAAGTGATGGTTATACCGGAATAATTATCCTGTAATAGTGAATTAAATGACATAAAATTTGTATTAGAGAAAGAATGCTGATCTTAGCCAATATTTACTATAGCAAAATCACTTAAACAACAGTTGTGACAAATTAGGTATAACTAACTCTATTTTCTCCCCTGATTTTAGATATAATGAGACACAGCTGAATTCTACCCAAAGAGATTTCAGTTGCCTTCCTAACAGCGTGGTCTTCCCGAAAGTTGCCCAACGTTCACAGTACCCTTAAATCCTCCCATATAATGGAAAACCTGATGGATACCCTGGAAAAGAGGCTTTTGCCTTGCTGTGGATTTCGTTTTCCTTTTAGCAAATTTAATTCTAGGGTTTTTCTTTTTAGGTAGTTTTCCTTTGATCTTCAAAACATTGCAAAAGAATTTAAGAATATGCAAGCTCAATTGCAAACATTATGGAATTTTACCAACACCCTGTTTTCCCCCTCATGAAGATACACAGAAATACAGGTAATAAAGTACAGTTACAATGCAAGTTCATTTTTTCCCCATCACTTTCATAAGTGACTCAGAGTGATACTCCCTTCTTTCTGGATGTTTGGAAGCTTATGATTTAAAAGGGAATTTAATGTTAAAAATGGCAGTTCTGGCAACTAAAATCAGAACAGGTCTAAATTGTGAGTGTAGCACTCTCAGGAGTTATTTGATAACTAGGGAAAAGACAACGAGAAAATCTAGTTGATAATACAAGCAATTATATGTAATTATAACACTGACTTTCTAGAAATAATCTTTCAGCTACAGACCTTTATTCTATACAAACATAATTCATCAATGAACTAAGCTGAACAGAAGTCCAAGAAGGAATTTCAGAAAGGAAAAACATAAAAGGAGAAATAAGAAAATCTGTCTAATCCACATGATTTTAATGTTACCTGGAAGTTCAACATCCCCCAAACCCCACCTTGCAATAAAAACATATTGTGGTTTAAGGGACATTGAGTCATTTATATCACTGAGGCCAATTAGCAATGTTTTCTCCCCTTCATGCAGTCAACAAGAATTTGGGAAAAAAAAATTATATCAATCACCAAACTGCTCAGAATTTGTGCTGTTATTGACCTTAAATCACTCAAGCCTACCAGTCAAATCAGGTCTACAAATAGAAAAAAATATTAAATAATTCCTATTTTATAAAAAGCTCTATCAGAAAACTCATTCTGCCTTCAGCCAACTGACAGAAGCAGGGGTTGACATATGTGGTCAATGAATGCATTGAAAGGATTATGCTCAATATTCTCTGCTGATGCAGCAATTGCAAGATTTGAGAGTGTAGAAAGCAGAGCCAAAATTATTTAATTATTGATTTTCTACACATGGTTTAAATTTTCCATATTATCAGCTAATGTGAGGGAGATAGAAGCTCAAACAGTTGGCATGAGAGCATGAAATGACATAATAGTAAAGTAAAAAGTTTCAGGATCAGATCTGTTTGAAAAGCAACTTGCTGCATCACAGCTTATTCTAGAATTTCAGTCATGATTTCAAGCTCAAGGAATGTTAAGACTCTCTGAAGTAAAGGAGAATCTTAGAAACATGCCATGAGAAGGATACAAAGCTCTAAATATGAGGGTCACAAAGACATTACGAATAGTCTGTATTATCAAAACCTTTATAAAACAGAAATTCAAGAATACAAATAACTCTGAATACCTAAGGGACCACCTGCTTTCAAAATGAAGCCTGTTTCATTATGATGGAAAAATATTTTTAAAAATTCAAATAATAAAAGTTTCATGATTAACAGTATTTTTTTCAGAGCTCTGAGGATAACTTGTGGAAGGTAGCAGCTCTTATTTTTAATTCAGTGCACTTCAGATCTGATCTTGGGGCCTAAAGCGGCAAAGAGAGACAGGAAAAAAAATAAAAGGGTAAAAATGTTTGCACATAGCCACCTCAATAATTCAACCATCAGCAAATGCCACTTGCTGTCTCTTCTGTCTCAGCTGGGACACACAAACTCAGACCCTCAGATCAGCTCGGCAGAAATTTCCTGCATTTATGTTTAGTTCTATCTTTAGATGATTAACACTGTGATACTCCTTATAACCCATATGCCATTTTCAACAGATCCCATTCACGCTCTGTGCTTGCTGTTTCATTCCTTTGCAATCAAGTTGTGGGTTTTGTGCATGTGAGCTGTGTCCAGAAATGCAAAGTCCTGAGCAGAAGTGAGGAATGCAGGCCCCGTGCAGCCAGAATGCAACGAGCAGTCACCAGGGCAACAGCATCTGCTGCATCCTTCAGCAGAGCAGCTTCCCTGGAGTGAAGGGACACAGCATCGTTTATCTGACTCACAGGTATTTATATCTGCTCATTACCCACCAGTTTTTACTATGCAAAATAATAGAGGGTAAAACACAGTCACTGGTTAAAAAAAAAAAAAAAAAGAAAACAACAACCCACCAAAATTACAAATTTTGAATTTGAGTTAATAAAATATCAAATAAAGTGGGATACATGAAAAAAACCTATTTTCAAGTCCTTAGAAACAATATTTCATATTTTACATGATGACTTCTACCCTGAATAATTTAATGTGGTTTGATCTGTAACTATGAACTCTTAAGATGAACAAAAACACTGACTTGCAAATTACCTGTAGACACAGTTAATGATTTCCAAACATACATGTCATTGAGTTTAGCAACTTTCAGACTATTAATTACAGACCTTTACATTCAAGTAAATTTTTTCTTTAAACTATAGTCTATGAGCTAATGTTTGTCTTTTGCTCTACATCTTCATTTTGGACAGTTCTAAACACAGCTTAGACACTAATCCTTCATTTCCCTTAAACAATTAATTATCCACCCACTGCTGTCACTTTTTTTCCTATATAAAAACGTCTTGCTTGACAATTATTTTCATTATAGTTATTTTATTGGCAATGTCATTTTTTTCACCATCTTCTAATTCCTTTTTCAAAAGTCTCTCAAAAAAAGAATTGCACAAGTATCAAAGCAATAATTGGGTTTTTTGGAAGCATTTAACTTGTTAGTTCGAGTCAGTATTCCCTAACATTATTCCTTTTGATTCATGTCATCACACTGCTGCTCTCTGCTGTCTGCAAGAAGAATCCACATGAAATTATTACACATCTGGCATTCATTTTAGGCTCTATAAAACACATATGTACACTACAAATTTTTCATTTCTAATTTTGGTTTCTTAAAAAAATCAAATCTAATTTTAATTGGCAAGAAAATCCATGTAATTGCAAGTACCATGAGTTAAACATGAGAAGAATCAGAAGGTTTTGCAAAGCAGTTGCACTCACACTTGAATTTTGTACAAACTGTAAAATATATGTCCTTGCTGGGTTCCACCTTTAGTCCCTAATTCTTTATTTCTATTTTGCCATGATCTGATAAAAAATTCATTCAACAAATACTTTTCAGTATGTAATGAATGGATAATTAGGTCCAAATTTTCACACTGCAAGTGATCTCTGCAGGGGCTTACTTCAAAATTGTACAGAGAATATAGTTGTCATTTAACAGTAGTTTGCATATTTTTCATCATGACAAGGCAGAAAATGAAACTTTTAAGAACAGGAAATCCCTAAACATCTCCAAGATTTAACAATAGAAGATGAAAAACACTACCATTCTTGCATGATTTTTAAATGGATGATCTGAAGTCATTAGAATGAATACACTTCCAGGGCAGGAATTCTCCTAAAGGGAAAAATCTTTCACAATAAGACTTTATTTTGGCCTGGGTGCCCCTACCTACACTTTCAGAAGAAACGCTATACAAGAAAGAGAAAACAATTCTTGTCAACTGATGGCACAATCCCTGATAGATGTAATTGTGTAAATACATGTATAGGTACAGGTCCAAAACCCTTACATACACAGCAACACTTGTGAGAACAGAAGTTTAGTCTATAATAAGAAAAATGATGCAACTGAAAACTTGAAATTTTACAGAAAGTGGGCTTAGGTGTTCCCCATTCCTATGGCTTTATTCTCCTGAGATTCAGTTTGTGCTGCCTCTTTTCCTCTGCCCATCATTTATCATTTCACTCCTATGGTACCACCCATGGCCTCCTGAATAAAACCCTTCAGAATCCTGAAAATCTGCAGTTATGCCTAATTATATGTGCAACGCCAAACAGGAGCACAGCTACAACAGAAGTTGTGAATCTATTTTTGCATGGGTATATCAGAGATACTCTGATTTAAAGTTTGGCTGGAAACACAGTGAGCCTATTTAGATTTTGGCCTCTTGCTCCAAAAATCCCTTCATCCATTTTATTTAGGATGCTTCTTCTGTTCCAGTTCCTGATACCATGGGAAAAAAGGGCCTCTATCAATGCCTGAAAAAACACCAACGAAAACAACTCACAAATACAAATTTTTCTGCATTCTGAGTCAACAATAGCAGCTGGATTGTCCCCAACACATGGATGGGATTAGTCAGTCTTCCAGGTGCTCGTGGCTACAAGCAATAAACAAAACTGTCTTAATTATGATTTAGCATAAATTAGGATTAGCATACCCAGGAAGGCTTAGTGGGTTATCAGCAGCGTGCATTTTACCTAAGCTAGCATTTTGTGTGCTCTCAGTTATACCATCTGTTTATCTCCTCACATGGGTTGACTCAGAGACAAAATGATTTCATGACAGGTAAGGCGGGATTTCTCACACTCTGTATGGACTATAAACCTAAAAGCATTACCACCCAAGCAGCCAGGTACTTCATCCAGCACGTGGGATTTATTTTTAATTAAATTGTTTATTTGCAATTTAAATGCCTAAAAAAAGCCCTAACATACTTTGAAGAAAATGTTCTCCAAGTAGTGGTCAATACCTGTGACTGTTTCACAGGAACAGCCTGTTCTCATTTTGTTTTTATGCAACATTCTTATGAAACCTGGACTATTTTCACACAAGATATTCACAGCATGTACCTATTCAAAGTACTGTATTCATAAGCAAAACATTAAGGAAATTAAAAAAGGACTTTTCTAGTGTTCTTACACTTATAATTGACTAGCCTGAAACACAAATATGTTTCTGTAATAATTGCTTGAAATTTTTCTTTTTTTTTCTTTTTACTTGTTTTTTAAGTCTTAATTCACTGAACTTTTATTGTGAAAAACTATTTTGATAGCTCTTAGAATATAAACTCTTGGCAATCCAGAGAAAAGACATCCACAACATCCAAGTCCCCACATTCGAGAAGGACATGAAACCCAAAAATTTCAGCTCATTCCTAATTCTGACCAAAGACTCACCTTTGGGTCATGAAAAAAATGCATTCCCCTCACTAAGATTAGCAATTTGCTTTTCAGTTTCCCCATTCTTGACAGATTCAGCCAAAATACGATGAATGGCTTTGGCAGAGTTGTCATCACCAGAATGTCAACATTTTCACAAGAATATCAGCAACTCCAGCTCTCCTACAAGCCAGAACTACAGAGGAGAACAGAAAGCCACGGAGAAGTCAGACCACACTTTGCAATTCTCCATTAGGACTTGCACAAAAGATCTTGCACTTTAGGAACATTAAAACCCACATGTGCAAGGTTGGAATTAAAAGTCAAGGCAAAGTTTCTATCTCCAGAGATGTTTTACACAAATAAATAATATTTTAGAGTTCTTTTGGACATTGATAAATATTCCAGGAAATTGCCAAGAAAGAATTTGATGCCAGCAGAGTGCTTCCCATGACAATTCTCTAAAAAATCCATTAAATTTATTGTGTGATAATTCTTCCATATTAGAAAACCAGGACAAATGTATTGTGAAATCTCTGTGAAAAGAAATCATAAATACTAAAAATCAATACCTAATTCTGGTAAGGCTGGAAAATGTTTTCAACACTCTCATGGTTAAACCCCAGATGGCACCTGAGCCCCACACAGCCTCTCACTCATTTTACCCCGGTGGGTTGGGGAGTGAAAAACAGAAAACACATGGGTTGGGATGAAGGCAGTTTAACAGGTAAAGCAAACCAAGGGATTCATTCCCCACTTCCCAGGGCAGGCAGGTGCTCAGCATCCCCAGGACAGCAGGGCTCCCTCCCCTGTGGCAGTGCCTTGGGCAGACAAACACCATCCCTGCAAACGTCCCCCCGTGCTCCTTCTGCCCAGCTCTGTGTGCTGAGCACGGGGCCGGGGGCTCTGGGACATCCCCTGGCTCAGCTGGGCTCAGCTGTCCTGGCTGTGTCCCCTCCCAGCTCCTGCTGCACCCCAGGCTCTCACTGCGGGGCTGGCTGAGGAGCAGGAAAGGCCTTGGCTCTGGGGAAGAGCTGCTCAGGAACAACAAAAACATCTCTGTATTATCAACAGAAATCCAAAACATAGGCCCATACCAGCTACTGTAAAGAAAATTTACTTTACCCCAGCCAGAACCAGCAGAAATATTATTTAAAAAATGTATTACAAGCATAATCAATAAACTTCAAAGGTAGTTTTCTGATGCAAAAAGAAAAGAAAATAAATTGAAGTGTTTTTTAAAACAGGGACTTAAGGTGGTGTGGAGGTGAGGTCCTGGCAGCTTTGGACCCTTGCCTTCCATCATGAATCCTATGCCAGAAAAAATTATGCTCCGGGTACCCCGTTTTTATAAAATGGTGCTGTATAATTATAAAAAAATTGTTTGCCAGAAGATTTAGCATGCAAGGAATACTCATCCAGGACTCAAAATATTTCCACCTCCCAGCTGCTCTGCCCGCTCTCAGTCTCCCTACAGTTCCTATTGTGCTAATCCCCGATCCAGGGTTAAGCACCTGATTTCTGAGGCACAGCTGATACACTCGGGCCTACCCCGATGCAGTGGGGATGTCACTGCTCCCTCTCTCTCCATCACCTGACCTTAGAGGTTTATCAAAGGGGTGACAGCGGAGCAGGAAGAATAAAGAAAGCAACAGACAACCAGGTCTGTCTGAGAGATGAGCAACTCCATGTGCACAACATGTACAGGAAGGGTCAGTCTCCTTCGTTATTTAAGAACAAATATAACTTAAGTAACTAAAGAGGAAACTACTGAATTGCTTCTGCCAGATGTAATGAATTAATAGTTTGCTCTTCCCCCTTTGGATTCAGAATTAATTCTCGGTCTATATTGGCATTTCTCTCACTGGAAAATTTAATTTGCATCATTAAAGCCCTGAGTCTATTACATTTGCAACTGACACAGATGGGCACCAGGAAAAAACTCTGTATAATTTTTGTAAATTTGTTAATATTGATGATTCTAAGTATTATTCAAAATTCTAATTAAACATATAAGCTGTTTGAGCTAAAGAAAATCTTAAATTAACAGAGACAAAAATGTACTTCACTGATAATAGAGCTGACTTCTCACTTAGATTTTAATTAAGTTTAAGCGCATTTAACATCGGAGGAATTAACTGCTTTACTGAATAGAGAACTTCGTTAATCCATTGGTTCCATGGTGGCCTT
The DNA here is from genome assembly GCA_013397915.1 of Daphoenositta chrysoptera. Taxonomy (NCBI): domain Eukaryota; kingdom Metazoa; phylum Chordata; class Aves; order Passeriformes; genus Daphoenositta; species Daphoenositta chrysoptera. The sequence goes on from VZRO01000762.1 coordinate 1,262,692, forward strand.
ATGACTGATCTTACAGAGCAGGGGACAAATACCCACCACTCTCCAGATCCATTGCCTGTGACAACACCAGCAGTCAATTACTCAAAAAAATTATGCATAAATTGATACACTTGGATTTGACACTCAATTTTGTCATAATTTATAATAACAGTGAAAATATGAACATTTCCATGACATGAAAACATATTCATTCTCTTAATTTACTGTGAGAAGAAAAAACTGTAATAGTAATCTATTAATACTATCACACACCTCTGGTGGAAATCGCTGCTTAACAATCTCACCAAAATTAATATTTTTCTTCATCCCTTTATATAAATTTCAAAAGAATGACTATGAGAAGATACACAACCAACAGGCAGAGCATGCATGATATGTTTCAGGTACTTTGCACCAAATATAAAAATGTCTAGATGCAAGACAGATTTCCTAAAGAATTAAAAGGCTGACATGAAGATAAGCCATCTACACAAAAAGTTGGAGTGGTTTCAAGCATGAGTAGGTGATATGAGTCTATCCAACATTTAATACAAGGCCACATTTTTATTTACACCTGAAAAGAACCAATTAAATTAACGTCCTGGAAACAACCACATGTGATAGTCCACTGTAAATCTTTATGCATTCTTGCGCGTATTTTAAAGACTTTTCTTCTTCTTTGTTCTTTCCAATGTCATCACAATAATTTATGCCTTCCTTCTCACAGTTCAGATATTGGCTGCACCCTCAGGATAGAAAAAGGCATGATACTGAATAGTCAAACCTATAATTTGAAATTATCATAACTGTCCATGTCTGTAAGAACATTTGCTCTGGAATGAAATCAGGGAGTTGCTCTTTTCCCCTTCCCCAAAAATTTTCCCCTCAATGTGGCTGTTGAAAGACTAAAACAAAAACATGCAGAGCAGGAACTGCTAAATATCCACTAGAAGTCCTCCTTAAATTCAAAACAAGAGACTTGATATACTAAGAACATGCACCACTTAACAGGGAAAAAAAGAAAAAGGTTTAATCCCTGGAGAACTACTATCATTCCCAATTTACAGTTTAACTTTCTGGTTTGTTCACATTTAGAGTAACCTTAGACAATCAAGAATAAAATCTTCAGTTTAAAGGAATGCCATCAATTTGAAAGCAACTCAGGGTATTTTACCTAATATCAAAGAACAGAACTACAAAATTATTATTATTGAAAGTGATTGCAGTTTTCTGTGGTTTTCAATTCTTTAATCTGCTTATATGGCTGTACTCTGCAATGGTATTGTGGCTAAAAAAAATTAACTTTTCTCTACAATTTCTTGGGAAGTTTACTAGCACTGAGTGCTAAAAGCAAGGAAAGAAAGCTGAATGTACAGGCAGATTATCTACAGTGATGATTCTGAATTTCCATAGAATTATTGTCTTCTGAAATAAGGAACAGACTTCCAGAACACTCATAACAATACTGACATAAAACTGAACTGGTGGGACTCCCTGATACTCCCTGGAAGACTCAAGTCAATCACCTGTTACTGCAATCAAACTCAACAAACAGCACTTATTAACAAATCATGATCGATCATACCACCAAAAAAAAAAAAGGAAAAGGTTTTTTGAATGCACTGCTCCACAAAGTCTCAGTCCTCACATGGTGGCTGTTATTCTCAAATCCCCCAAAACCACACAGTATATTGCAGTAATTGTGTACAGTAACAGCACAACTGAAAAACAGAATTACAAAACTAAGATATAAAAACTGTCTACCTACTCTGACCATCTTCAAAAGAGAAATATACATTTGAGAAATTATCTCCATTTTCTGATTGCGACATGCAGGGGCGACCGTCAGTGACAGCACAGAGCAGCCAGTGCCTCCGTGCTGAGTTTTGGTCTCCGGGATGTCACAGAGGAGTTCCATGAAGTCACAGAAAGATCCTTCCAGGGCAAGTGTTGATGAGCTCACGCAGTACCCAGGCCCACAGCGGCCCAGCAGTGCCCCTGGCAGCCACCACCAGGCGTAGAGCACAGCCCACCAGCACAGGATGCACAGCAGCTCCCGCTGGGGCACACCCCTGCAGCTCTCCCAGGATGGATGCTGTGGTGCTTAAAAAGAAGGGCTACAGCCTCGGCGACACCCTTGGAGAAGGCTCCTACGGCAAAGTGAAAGCCGCCTACAGCCACCGCCTGAAATGCAAAGTGGCCATCAAGATCATTGACAAGAAGAAAATTTCTCAGAATGTCCTGGAAAAATTTCTCCCCAGGGAAATGGAGGCTTTGATGAACCTGCACCACCCTTCAATCATCGAAACCTATGAGATTTTTGAGACGTCGGCTGGGAGAGTGTACATTGTGATGGAGCTGGGGGAAAAGGGAAGCCTCCTGAACTACCTCACCAGCCAGGGCCCGATGGACGAGAGCGTCGCTCGCACCAAGTTCCAGCAGTTGGCTTCTGCCATCAAGCACTGCCATGACTTGGACTTTGCCCACAGGGACCTGAAATGTGACAATATCCTCCTGGACAACGATCTTAACTTCAAGCTGTCAGACTTCGGCTTTTCAAAACCCTTGACTCGGGATGAAAATGGAAAAACCATTCTCAGCAGCACCTTCTGCGGGTCTCTTGCATACTCAGCCCCTGAACTGCTCGAGCACATTCCTTGTGACCCCAGGATTTCTGACATGTGGAGCCTGGGCATCATCCTGTATGCAATGATCTATGCTTCTCAGCCATTTGATAGTTCCAATGTCAGGGAAATGCTCCAGGTTCAGAAACAACAGAAGATTCCCTTCATCAAGTCAAAATACATCTCTCCAGAGTGCAAGAACCTCATTGTCCGCTTGCTTCACCCTGATGTGTCTCAGAGGCTGCTCATAGATGAAGTTTTGAGACATCCCTGGTTGAAAACTGCAAAACCCACGCGCTGTTCCAGTCTGCGAGCTGCAGGAGGGGGTGATCCCAAAGCCTGTGGGAAGAAAATCCTGAGCAAAAACAAACAGCAAAAAACCGGGATGGCAAATCCCATTGTGCGCAAGTGTAAGGAGTGGACGAGGAGATCGCATCCTCTGAAGGATAATTGCCTTTAACAGGGCCACAACCTCGGCCTAACCTGCGAACTGCATTAGTTTAAACTGACATTAAAGAGAACCTGTCTCAAATTCTGTGTCACAGTTGTGTCCCCGCTGCTGCAGAGTGCGCTTGAATGAAGAGTTTTAACACTGCCAAAGTCAGGACTGTGAAAGATGGGGCGAAAGAACGAGGGAGGGAAGTTTTGGAACATGTAAACAAACTGCAGAGGAGCACTTTGGACGTAATGCTCGAAGGAGGAATGTATTTCAAACACGGCAATGCAATTTTTTTATATCTGAATATCAGAATTGGTGCACTTTACAACAATTTGTAACTATTTCAGTACTCAGACTCTAGGATCTGCCTAGATGTACTGCTTAGGAATCAAAATTTAGCTGATTTTATCTTTTAAATTTGAGTCTTTTAACAAAAAAATTCACAGTGTAAACCATTCCCTTATACTTTGAAATTAACAGGGTTACAAATTAGTTGCACCATAACTCAGCTTTTAAGTCAAAAGGAATTGGGCAAGAGTTTTCATTAATTAGCCAGGGAAGTTTTAAAAAACAAAGATCCAAGCATCAGCTGCCTCTTAACTGAAACTTATTGGCTGAGGAAAAGACATACATGAATAACAGATTTCTTTTTTCTATAACAAGAAATATTAAATTAGACATTAGAAACAAAACATCTACTTTCAATGCTATGGTTGTTTAGCCTAAAACTTAAAAATAACATTAATTATTTTATTTGCATTACAGTCCTGCAAGATAATCCTAATCAAGGATCATTTTAAAAGCCTACAAAATAAGAAGTCTCCTGTCACAATGGTCTAATGTATTTACCTCTAGGTCCCAAAAGATTGATTCAACTGGATAAGTTATGCTAGCACACACACACTTACAGTCCAGCCACTTCCTCCAGAAAAACACCAAAAAATGTCATTTGGGTTAAACCTGACCCTAGTGGAGACTTTGGGAGGTTTATTACCCAATTCTTTGGTACTCAAGCAATTGCCTGACACTAAAAATAAAGCAAAACACATGTAATTTCATGGGACTGCTTGACCAGAGACATTTGACCAATTATCCATCTACAAGAGTATCAATCCAGCACCTGAGAATGCCATGCACACAAATGGTGACCTATTCATAATTTAGTATTGCTTAGAAAGGGTCAGGTTGCCATGTTTAACTCTATATAAAGCAGAGACAAAGAAAAGATAAAGTGCTACTGAAAAGTAGCAAAGTGTCAAAAAGGATTCTAACGTACAATTTGACAAGACAAAAATTATATTTACCCATTATTTCACCCATTACTCTTTACAGAAAATATGCTGTTCCCATCAAAATATTATGCTAAAATATCAAACATAAAATACTGCTATTGACAAAGCCATCAAATAAAAAAACCACTGACCATAATTAAAAGCTATTATTTCCATTTAGTAAGTGTGGACAACTAAACCTATTCTGCAGAAAAAAACTTTTTGCTTAATAAAGTAAGAGATTGTTTTTGATGCTAAGAAATCAAATGCACTCTGGAACAATTACAAACCTTACTCTGAATAGTCTTCTGCCTCAGAGAGTGAATTAAAAGAATGATTGTACAAACAGCCATTCAGGAGAGCTCTTACTGCCCTAAACAATCCAAGGAGAGGCTAAGCCAGATCCAGCTCTAATTAACACTCACTGCTAGTGGCAGGAGAACATTAACATGATACATTTCCACTGCCACATGTTTAGAAGCCACAGCCATTGAAAAGGACACTTGGACAAACAAAATGGAGCTTATGAATTCTTTCAGATAGCAATTCAATAGGAAAATTAAAAATATAGCTTATTATTATACTGTTTTCATTGATTTAACCTCAGACCAAACACAGCAGTAAAAAGAAGCTGAAGCTATGGAAGATATTTTCTTATTCTATCTTTGCCACTGACATGAAGTTTGCATTACCAGACACCTGATACAAGAGGAGACAACGTGATAGGAACTGATCACATGGGATGTTCTGTTGCCTTTCTCTAGTCTTAAAATTAAAATTAAAAGCCAGACACAGTTAAGGGAAAAGGGGTTTTTACTCCGATATTTATTTAAGGAACCTTAAAGGTGCACCACTTTGTCCAGGTGGAATGTGCTGAAATGCACACACATGATAGATTGAGTATACAATTTATAGGCCTTGCCAATTAGCGTATCTATCAAAGATTCCCCAATGAGAGGCTTGAATGAACCCCCCATCCCGAGGAATTCCCCCTGGATGGGCCTATCCCAGTTTGCAGGATGTCCTAGGGAAGACCTTGGGTTCTCAGGACAGCCCAGGGCTTTCTGGCCTCCATCTGTGAGGCCTCCAGGATGTTTGGTCTCCTGGCTTAATGGAACATTGGGTCTAAGCTGAGTTATCAGACTGAAGGAATTACAAGTATGCGTGCTAAAAGCACTGAGGATACATAAAAGCTATATAAAAGGGTATATAAAAGGGGTATAAATGAAAAGACAAAAATCATCACGGCATCAGTACCACAAGGAAGGTGTGGCACCTCACCCTGGTGTTCTGGCAGCTCCTTAGAGTGGATCATGAGCCTCCACACTGTGATGCATATTCATGGCCAGGCTACTGCTAAAGCTCAGGCAGTTCAGGCACATTCTTATTTCCAGCTGAGTGTCTGTGGCCAAAATATCTCTAAGTGCACAGTCAAAATAAAAAGGCAGGACAGCTCCCTTACCCAGAGGCCTTCCCAGCTGAATTTATTACAGATGTGAGCTACTCTCTTGTGTAAACTGTATAAAAGAAATACCTGAGATGTGTCTAAGGAGGGTGTATTTCGCAGTTCTGATTTACTTGGAAATTCAGTTTTATTCCAATCCTTTCAGTAAGACAGGACTTGTCATTGAAAACAAACATAAATGAGTTCTAAAAATCTTCTAGAGAAAGAGGACCTATGAACTCTGTTGGTTCAACAAAACAAACTAGGCATACTAAAAATACAATTTCTATTGAAAGCAGTAAATGGGATAAAATGTGTCCTGCTATAACTCTGTCAAAATGACGGTGGGTTTACTTTAATTAAAGATCATAGAATCATATATTTACTAAGGCTGGAAAAGACCTCTAAGATCTCTGAGCCCAACCCTTAAATCAACACTACCAGGTCCACCACCAACCATGTCCCCAAGCACCTCATCTGTGCATTTTTTGAAAACTTCCAGGGATAGTGAATCCACCATTTCCCTGGGCAGCCTGTTCCAATGCTTGAGCACCCTTTCAGTGAAGAAATTTTTCCTGATACCCAGTCAAAACCTTCACTGGTACAACCTTCCTCTTCTCCTATTGCTCGTTACCTAAGGGAAAGGACCGACCCTCTCCTGACTACAGCCTCCTTTCAGGCACTTGTAGAGAGTTTTGAGGTCCCTGCAAGCCTCCTTTTCTCCAGTCTAAACAACCCCAGTTAACTCAGTTGCTCCTCAGTTCCCCCAGCTTCTATTTCTTCAGATTTCAAGAGGAATCAATACCATGTACCTAGCACTGGTGAATGAAAATGGAGATTGTTGCAATCTCTAATGTTTCAGATAAAAATTTAATTTGCACTTTCCTGTACACATTACAAATGATTAAGTGAGTTTTAGAATCATCTTTTCCATAGCCAGAAGTGTCTACACTTTCCTATCTTATATTGGTGGCACTTAAAATTAATGTTTTTTATCCAACAGATACAGCAGTCATAATAAATGTTTAAGATAACTATTTAAATTTTGGCTGTTTAACATTACAATGTAAAAAATCCTAATTTTGCCTCAATAAATCAAAGATTGAACTCACTCAGACATTTTATCTTGCTTGCCCTTAGAATAATTAAAGAAATTCACTTTAAATATGAATAATATGTCTTCATTTTATGAGCTTTGTTCATTTCCACAGGTTTAGTTTTAAAATAAAATTATTTCTAGTACTTACTGGAATGCTGCTAATGAAACTATTGAATTAATTTTTTTTTTTGTCTGTATCTAAAAAACACTTGAACTCATTCGGAGGGGTTGGATTCTTAAATAAGAACCTGCCTCAATTTATGCTCCTTGCTATGGCACTCAGAGCTATATGAACCATCATGGGCATTCCATTAAAAAATAAGGTTCAGAAAGTTACAATCTGTCAAAAATTCTCAGTACTATCCCTTGAAATACCATGCAAAATATTTATTGAAGTATACTTCAAGACTCAACTTCACAATGAAATATTGTAAGATTTCTTTCCGATTCCAACAAGATTTCAATGATAATTGTTTTGCTCACACAGATACTGTTTCCAAAATAAAACCTCTAAACAGGATCACAATGATCTCTGTAGAGCCATTAGAAGTGCTTCAAATCACAAGACCCCAGCGGATAACTTTGTTGGTTGTACAAAATGGTTTGTTTTGGTGGAATTGCAGAGGATTTGCAGGCAGAGACCCCCAGCAATCTGACCAAGAACACAGTGTCCGGGACAGCACATCCACATCCCGGGGTATCGCTGCGTTTTCCCTGAACGGGTTTATGTTTAATTTGCTGGCTGTGTGACTGTGCTGTCCCCTCCCTGCCCTGGTACCAGTGGGGCTCTGGTGCCTGCATCCAGCTCCTGGGGACTCTGGGGACAGATGGCTTCAGGGCAGCCAAGGGCTGTCTGGAACAGCGACCCAGACGTCTTGCCACTATGCAAATATCACCATCAGTCAATCATGTTATTATAAATAGTGGACAGCTGCAGCATTCACGGCGGGCAAGGACTTTGCATGGCAGATGGAGAAGTGCAAAGACGTTCATTGCACAGCTCAGGTTACCTAAATACCAGTGCACAAACAGGATAGAACCTCATAGAAACAGGAAGATCAAACCCCAGGATTTCACCCAGTCACCTGCAGTATTCCCTAGATATCACCTATTATGGGAAGGTGTAAATAATACCAAATAAGGCCACTACCCACAATCTTCCCGGGCCATTGGTCAGGAAGGTCACTGACCCATGGTCCTCTTTTCTAGCCCATCTCAGGTGCCCTGGAAGTGTTTCCATGGTTACCACCGGGCCTAGGGAAGATGCTTTTGTAGGCCTTCAGGCCTGCTCCTCTATAACACCCACGGTGGAACCCAACAGACAGCCCAGGGCCCACTGAGCTCTCCCACGTGGCAGTGGCTGCACTCCAGGAGCTCCCCTTGAGCAGGGACAGCTCTCAAGGTTACCCCTCAAGGCTGAAAGATTCCTTGCCACAACAAATCCTCAGTAAGCGATCAATAGCTTGGTAAGGTTTGAAATCTTAGCTAAGTGATACAAAGGATTGGCTGTGCACAGAAACTGCTTCGGACAGAAACCACTGATCAAGCCTGAGCCTAGGACTGGATCCAGCTGCAGTCTGAGAGGGAGTTTAGAAAGCAAGGGAGTCCTTCCTGAACCTCATGACTCAATGGGAGGGTCTTCCTGACAGGTTTTTCTGACCTTGTCCTTCAGGCAGTAAACAGTCAAGTGTACCTTGTTAAAGCACTCTCACATTTACCATTTAATTTTGTTACCTCGCTGTTTTACGTCAACAAGGTTCACTGCTGCTTCTCTCTCAGGGAGTGCATCACTCCATCCGTGACGAGGTGCAGTGGGGAGAGGGAACAGCTGAAAGGGGTTAACAGAGCAGCACTGGGGGGAGGAAACATTGGAGGGAATAAACATCTGCTGATTCTCCTAACACAGAAAAGGTAGTAGCAAGTTATCTGTTGTGCCACTTGACAGCTTCTAAAACGGATGAATGACTGCCTTTAATAGTGGTGATATTTACTGCCTCAGAAACCTATTCCTTTCACCTGAAAAGAAATGGTCACAGTCATTAGAGCTACATAAATACAACACTCAAATCTTCCTGAGCACATAACAGCCCTACGAAAAAAACCCAAGATTATTCATAACATAAGACACAACCAGAACAAAAATTAATTTTTCAGAACCCGAGTGTTGAAAATCGTTCATGACAAATTTTAATGAACCTGAATCAAAGTTCATTCCAGTCCTTGGTATTGGTATTTGTACCAGCACCTAAACCTTAATCTTATTTACAAAGATAATTCATATTATGCTAAGTTTTACCCAAGCAATTTCTGCAAGATGAGAACATCTAGACACATTAGGTACTTAGTTTACTAGACTGTGTTAGATACCTAAGATTAGCATAAGTCCCAAGCACATTGCAGCATTTAATGTGTTTATCTCACAATATCCTTGTAAAGAAGAGGAATAACATTATCTCAGCTTTACAAAGTGAAACTGAAACACAGAGTGAATGTGGAACTTTTAAAACATATTAAGTACTCAGATCCTATAAGTGCTGAGTGCCTGATTACTGCTAAAAATCTGAACATATGTGTTATACAGACTAAGCCACTGAGAAACACAATCAGTGAAAAAAGTGATCTCAATCAGGAGCATTAAAATCATGAACTATAGTGAACTACTACTGCTACCTGTCTGTTTTTTCTGTCTCTGACGAGGTCTAACTAAAAAAAAGAAAAGAAACAAAACACCACAAAAAAAACAACAAACCAAAGAAACCTCACCAGTTTCAAACCTCCCACTCCATGTCTAGTTGAAATATGATGACTACAGTATCTCTTTGTTACACACATCCAGCTATTCAAAGTTTGCCAGAGCTACACTTCAAGTCACTTCTGCCTAGAAATACATAATATTCTAAATATTCCAACATACACAAACCTAAAAAAAATGGGCTGAATTTTCTTCATGCTTTATTCATTAACTTTCACTGTACAATCCCAAGATGTAAAAGTAAATAAAATGGAACAGGTTTCCTTGCTCTGCAGCATCAACTTGTGCTAACAGTTTATCCCTAGCATTTCTGCTCAACATCAGCAATCAGCCTTCAGATGTCTTTTTTTTTTTTTAAATACCGTTTAACACAGAATCATCAATCCAGCAAAGTACCTGTCAGGATATAGTCACCTGCTGTTTAAGAAAATTGTGTGGGTTAATCAGAGAGAAATATCTGCTTTTCTGATGCAAAGCTGTGAGCTTTAGATTATCTTAAAGCATGGGCAATCCACCAAGGAACTACATATTCAGAGAGTTTTTAATGAATATGTATACATTAGTCTTTTTATGATTTTCCTTAAAGGAAAATATTACATCAAAGCAAAGCTAGTTTGGCCTATTACAGAAATTATTTCTTCTGTATATTTCAATGCATTTCAGAAACAGGTTTTCTTAGTAATAAATATTTCGTACAAGGAGGAAGAAATGTTTTGTTCATTATTTTCCAAATAAGTTAAAGAAAAAAGACTAAAATCTTATCTTGATTTTGTTAGACTATTGTGTTTTTAAACAAGCCGTGATATAAAAAACATAAAAATAAAACCACTTAAACAGAGTAAAATAGTGTTTTCTAGGACTAGCTTCTTCCATATCTAGCCACAGGACCATGTGTGCAAAATAATTAGGAGTGTCTGAATCTTGTGCTGACTTCACACTGCTGGTAGTTCTGGCATGGTCCACAACTCCAAGACTGTTCCCACAGTATTGTCTCCTTTGTCTTCTCATTCCTTTACATCCTTCCAAAGCATACTTTGTATTTCTGGGAAATATTACAGAATTCATGAATAGCTGCTCAATAGCACGTTGAATACACCATATTGCTCACTGCTCAAAGAAAGATTTAAGAACATTTCACAGTATTTCTAGTCTAGTGTTCTTTCCTTTTCATGTCCAGATGGGACACCCATTATCTTCCTTTTTCTGTTGTATGATTCATCACCAAAGATTTACCTCATGCACTTGTTACAGCAGGTGTTCTATCCCTTAAATGTATTCATATGGAAACCTAGGAGGGAAAATATTGAACCAAAAAACTAAATAGAATGGAATGTAAATTAAAACATTTTAAGTCTCTGTTTCAGTGTATTGAAAACAGATGTTAATATTATTACACTGAACTGTAGCAGAGGTCTCAAAACCTGATATTGTTGAACAATAGCATAAATTTATTGTATTCATGACTGAAGGTGCCTCAAGCAACCTGTAGAAAAAGAAATCCAAGCTAAATAAAATTTGGTTGTAGTGGTTTCTTGTCTCGAGGAGAAGGCCCACTCCAATTAGGCTGCCTTCTGAGACCACTCTTTTATCTTCCTACGTGCTGTAAACTTCACATCCTGTCATTACTGCCAGTGATTTCTGTAGAAACCACCACTAATGAATTTGGAAAAACAGAGCAATGTAATCCAAAAAACTGAAGTAGCAATCAGGAGGAATCTAGTAGGAAATTTCTGGGCATGCCTGTAGAAATTCCAAAACACTTTTTCCCCATTAATTTGTTTCTACAGTTCTTAGGGTTTTGTTTTTTTTTTTTTTTTTTACCAGTCAAGACATAAATCTCCCATAAGAAAAGAAAGAAAAAAACAACAGAACAAAAGCACACTAATGTTTCTAATGCTACAGGTAATTTGGCTAGTTAATTAGAATTTATCCTAACTTCATATGTAACAGCTGTCTGCTTTTCTTCTCCCTTATTTTAGCTCAAGGAGGTCAAAGCAGGTTTTCTACATAAGCAGCAGCAGTTTTGGCCTCTGTTTACACGTCCTGTTGAAGCAGTAGCCCCAAAAGGGGCTGGGCATTGTATATACTGCTTATCACCTAATAATTGATAATATTGAAAAGAGAGAATTTGAACTACTTTGAAGTAATGCAAAGCAACTTCTTGATTGCCCAAAATTAACACCTTGCATAGCCACACTTTTCAGGTTAGCTTTTGAACAGGAAACAGACACGTGAAGAGAGCCCAATCTCAGTCTTCACTAAAACCACCACAGTCAAGGCTGGTGAACCTCTGTCAACAGAGACTTCCCCAGGAATTGTAGCCAATTAAATCCTTTCTAGAATTTCATTTAGTATGTGGGTCTAGAATTTCATTAAGTGGGTTCAGACTGCCCACACCTACTCTAAAATGAAACCTTCCTCTCCTGCCAATCCCAGTTAAAAAGATGGGGAAACAGCGCTTTGGAGCTAACACTTCTCTTGAGCATGTTTCAGTGATGCAATAGCAAGTGGGAGCCACATTCTCCTGCTGGACTGCCAGGTCTGATATTCCACAGGCTGCTGCTTTGGGTGCACCTCCCTCTTCCTCCAGCCCACCCCACACTCACAGCTAAGGCACAGCTAAGATCTAGGGACACGAAAGTGCACAGTCCAATGTTGTGCTCAACTACAAACACACTCTGATCTTCTGTAGAATCTCTCGACATTTGTTTGCAACATAAAAAATTGAATTGTTCTGGATTTTAACCTGGGGGCTTTGCTCAAAATTAATGCTAAGCTTGAGAGTAATTAAATATGACACAAGGTAGTGTCAGGTTGGATTAGCTTTAACAAACTACTGTAACAACAAAGAGGAAAATAAGGTAAAGATTGGATTTCCTAGACACAAATTTTCCTTCTCCTCTTTAGTGAAATTTCTAGAGACAAGGAATTGTGTCACAGCAACTGCAAATGCCAAAATACACTTTCAGATAATCCTGCAAAATCTGCTCATAAAGCCATCCATCAGTGTTTGGAATACTATCAACCCCATGTTCTCTCAGGTGAACAGTCCAAGTGAAGTCACCTCTACTTTCAGACCAAGGGCTGGATGTTTGTGTAACTTTTGCTGTTTTGCTTTGAATGCAGAAATTGGTACTTTAGATGAAGTCAGGAAAACACAAATTAAAGTTTACACTACCGCAGCTACCAAATGTCATTTACTTTAAACTCCAAGAGTGTAACATTTTGCTTGCAGCACTGGGCAGAATTTCTCAATAATTTTAGTAAAATCATACAAGCATTAATTACACAGAAGCAATCCATATAGCATTACCACTTGCAGGTGAACTTGTATTTGGCGTTGTATTTAGCATTAAAAAAAAATGCTCAAATCAGCTCATTTTCATGGATTAAAAAAAAGAATAAACATATTATGTTTTTTACACCACCAATCTGTCTGGCACAGAAGCCAAAAGAACTGCTGGATGAATAAAAGCTATGTAAGAAATATAAGAGCTTTTCATATAAAATCATGTCACTAAGACAGTAGAATAGTACTAAGTAGCAGGAGTTTCGGCAGTAAGAAATTATATGGCTCATGACAATCACCTCTGGTTTGCTATCCTCTGGTTATGTTTTACATTTGAGGGGAATCACAAAAAACCTTGGACAGAGTAGAGCTCTGCACATTGACCCAAACTCCAAACCAGTTTTTCATGAGGTCACTTCTTCTAGTCTAATGTGTGCAACTAGAAAAACACAAGGAAAAGGGAAATTCAAACCCATAATGAAGTGCAACATCCATAAACATTCTGAAGTAAACTAGCATACTTCAAAATAATCACTAATAAAATTGCATTAAAGTTTTATTTACGAAGTGATTGCTTTAGAAACAGAGTGCCTGAGCAACGCTGGACTGCTGTACTGTAGCAAGACTTGGTGCAACAGAAGTGTATCCCAAAGGAGATGGTTTTGTTCCCCCTGTTTAAGTCCTTACTTTTGGTCTGTTCTGCAAAGTTTCACTAGATGCATGGTGTCACTGTTTACCTTCCCACAGTTCAGAAAAGGCACTCGCTGTCTGAACGGGAAGCTTTCCCTCAAACCCAAAATATACTCATGGAATAAAATACTATCATGAAAGCTTTAACCTATCATAAATATGAATGCAGCACACAAATAATGCTTTAAATGCATGGGTAAGAAAATCTGCTTTAATAAGCTGAACACTTCAGAACTCACAAAAAAAGTCTTTCCTAAACATTAAGGACTGCCATCCCTGTACCTGTTGAATGTTTTCCGGGAAACAAACTTTCCATTCTGCTATAAACTACTACAGACCTAGAAATGCTCAGAGACATGTTCCTCGAAAGCAGAAATCCCCAGCGAGTCAGTCTCAGGCACTATTGAGTTTCCCATTATTTGCTCATGCAGGTACAATTTTTCTCAGTTAAGTTGATGTTCCAGTTCACAGCCAAGGCAAAAGAAAACTGCTGGTAAACATTCAATTCAAGTATAACAAGATACTGTTTCTACCAAGAACAAGTACTCCTCATAAAGCATATTAATGTCCTTTTGTATGGCTTAAAATCCAGAGAGAATGTCAGTAATCTGAGCAACTCACATGCTGTCTGGTGGAAAAGTATTTTCTTTTTTTAAGTCTTTAAGCCATCACAACTGTATACAAGGCATTAAAAATCCAAACAAGGTAACTTGCAAAGCTCAAAATCAGCTCAAAAGTGCCACTGTTCTTCAGCAATTACTTTTGAGAGGTGAAGCATGAAGAAGCAGATAATCATCACTTCCACAGCTCTGAGTTTTCCAGGTGTCGGGAGGGGCAGAATCACCTCCTTGGACCTGCTGCCAATGCTGCTTTTGTTGCAGGCCGGGGCACTTCAGGCTTTCTGGGCTGCAAGGGCACATTGCCAGGTCAAGATGAGCGTTTCGACCCTCAACACCCTTAAGTCCTTCTCCCCAGGGCTGCTCTCCATCCATTCCCTGAGGAGCCTGTGTTTGTGCTTGGGCTCGCCCTGCCCTGGTGCAGGACCTTGCACTTGGCCTTGCTGAGCTCTATGAGGATTCCGTGAGTGCACATCTCAAGCCCATCAAGGTCCCTCTGGAAGGGAATCCCTTCCCTCCAGCAAGTCAGTGACCCCACACACCTCAGCCTTGTCAGGCTTGAGAGGGTGGCCCAATCCCACTGTCCCTGTCCCAGTGCCACTCCCAGCACTGACTGCTGAGTGACTGCCACTGCTCCCACTGGGACATCGAGCACGCACTGCGCCCCTGAGTGGGACCAGCCAGCAAGGCCAGCTTAATTTTAAAGATCTATTACACTTGCAAAACTGGGACTTACCAATACAAAGTGAACCCACAGCAATTTGGCAACGTTGCAGTTTGCTATAAAGAGGCCGTTCAGTGAATAAGCAACTATTTCAAGGGTAACACTTGAAGTTGTGCCAGAGCAACAGATTTATTGATTTAGAACAATAAAAAGGCCATATTTATATAACAGATAGATCCAAAACACTCTAAAGTCATAAAAAGTGTACTGCTTGGCTTCAGTGGGCTCTGCTTAAGGACATAGTCAAAAATAATACAAGGTTATTCATTGCAGGACCACATAGGACCAAGAAGTTAAACACCACCACTGCCTTTTAAAAGCACAGATGTGGTATGACTAATATTGACTTTTCTACTCTGCATGTTTAGTGAAAGATTAGTATAATCTGCTCTTTATTTTGATACTGAAATTAGAAAGATTATATGAGATCATTTTGTCCTGAAGTCACATAAGATAGATATGGGAGAGAAATCTCTTCAAAGATGCCCTGGCTTTCCACCCATCCTTAACCCTTAAAGAGAGGAACCTTTTCTACGGATTGAGAAAGGAAATAGATTCTATTTGATATGAAAATAACAAGGATTACTGAAGAATTTGTGTTAGTCTTTCTAGGATTTTTATCAGAAGATATTACAAATATTGATTTTCGAGAGCCCCACCACCTGAAGACTTGCAATCAGACAAAAATCTGATTCACAGAAAATAGTGCCACCCACAGTCTGCATGCACACACAAAAGCATGTAACATTAAACCCTTGACAAGACAAAAAAATTCTTAAGTTTTATTTTTCTTTAGTTTATTATCCAAGTACTAATTGTACTTTATCCGAAATAAAACTGAGTCAATGGGAATCATTAGCTTTGTTATCCCTTTAATTAAGGGCTCCACAATATAATTTGACATTCTAGTTCAGACCACTTCAATAAAACTTCTTGTTTGGTGACAACTACTGAAGACATTTAATAATTCCACAATAGCCAGATTTACTGACAGCACCTTCAGGAGAAGTCACACAATTAGATCTGTTTTCATTGATGCCTTGCAGTCGAAAAGCCTGAGCCTCAAAATGAAAGAAATTAAAATTATGTATTACTCATTTTGAAAAAAATCATTTCAAAGATTAAAAATTAGATGTCACCTTGGACTTTTACACTAATTCATATTTTTCTCCATTTTCTCTTTAAAAACTACATGTTATTCTATTAGATTTTTTTTGATATTCAATCAATCTTGTAATAATTTGAGTGCATCTGGTTTTTCTGTTTTATTTCTACCCTAGAGCTTGAGTCATAGAGAATTTCTCAGAAATCATAAATATGCATTTCCAAGTTAGTACAAGACTCAGATCTCAAGGACATAAAAAAGATGTTTTGTTTTCAAGTTTCCTTCCAGTCTGTCACTAGAAGTAAAAGCAGTATCATTTTGCTTTTTGAGGTAAATAAGGTCTTTTTGCTGACACAAAACATTGGTAGGATGGAGATGTAGATCTACAGGGAGAGAAACCAAGCACAGCAGGAGGAAAGGACACTTGAGTTGTCTGTCAGATGTGGTTCTAAAATCTCCTATGGTACAGTTTACTTTCTCAGTTGTCTCTAAGTGGCATCCATGACTTCGCCAGATTATCCCAGTGTTGATTTTCAGACAAGAATAGAACCAAGCTGCATAACAGATGTGAGAAAAGGGCTTTACAGACAATTGTGCCATAATTAAAACTATGTTAATTGGAAGGATTATGGTAGCATTTTCCTGCTGTGGTTATTTTTTCTCTTATTACCCAGAAAATTTTCATCACAAGGCCAAAGAAGGAAGGTTATTAATTACTTTTACCTTCCGGCTGTGTTCTTTGAAAATTACACCACTTTGGTAGACTGGGAAGGTTTCAACATTGTATTATTTAATCCAAGATCTTGAGAATGATGGAACTGCTGGCCAAAGTGGAACAGATAATCATTGCTGTTATCAGTGAGTTCTTTAGATTTCAAAGCAAAGCTGAAAGCATGGAATATGCTGGCTTAATGACAAATACAGTGGTTCTAACACAACCTGAATGTGTGAATGTTATGTCCCTTTTGTAGCAGTCCAAGCCCCCAAATGCTGAATTCTTTCCTTTTTCAGGGGAACAGAGCTGTCTTGTGTATGCTTTTAGCTGATCTCAACTATTTTCTCTACTGAAACACTCATATTTCCTGATCAATAAAACTCAGAACAAGATCTCAGGGCTAATTCTACTGTCACATGGTGTTACAAAAGACTTTAATCAGAGATGCTTTGCCCACGGATGATAAGACTCAGAATTACATAAAGATGAAGCAGCTAAATCACTCTGCTTTGTAAATTACAGCTGATGGTTTATTACTCTCAATGAAGCAGGAATCCTTATAAGTGAAATAGCCTAAATTAATGTATTTCTACACTCAGTGGGGAAATGAATGAAAGCCCTCTATCCTGGAGAACAGCTAATTTAAAATGTTAGAATCTCAGACTCTGATTCTCCTCCCACTCTCAGTGATTTTGCTCTGGTGCAGCCCACGGATTTCCAAGAGGTCACCACCAATTTACACCAGCATCAGGATTATCTGATCACCTTAGAGTGAACTGATAGTGTGGGGAAAGGAAGCCAACAAGTCCAGACAGTGAATGGGTATTTAAAAACAGGATACTGTACAATGAAAAAGTATGTGCTAAAGAATGAGATTCTAAAGTGCATCTATGAAAACAAAAGCAACATGAAATTAGAATTACACATCAAAGCACGGTGGGCAATTCAAGAGTCATAATGAAGGCAGCATGGCTGTGAAGGGAACCTTTAACATGCCTCAGCAGGGTCAGTTCATTGCAGTTACCTGAATCCATTCAGAACTGAAAATGGCAAAACACTGCACTTTTACATTGCTGGCAATATAAGTCTGAATGGAAAGACTCTAAAATCCCCATTTTTTATTCAGCTATAACTGAAAGGACCCCACTGTTAAAAGAAGATGACGTAATTCTTTAAGAAGTTTAGAAATTACTTTGCTCTCCAAAAGTCCAAATAAAGTCTTTGAGGCCACCTATCATGTGTTTCCATGAAAGGTTCTACATTAACCTTCTACTCATACATAAAAATTGATTAACAAATCAGAAAGCTAAACTACCTGAACAATAAATAACACAAAATGTCAAACACTTGCCTTTATTTTATAATTACTTTTTTACATTAGGAACATTGCCTGTGACATGGGATGCAAGCCAGATGAGGCAGACAGAAAAACAGCAGAGCGAGAACAATGCTTAAATACACAACATGCCCTTCTTCAGTGTCTTACTGACAGAAGTGTTGGCACTGAGGAACTGTTGGGTTCCACCATGGGTGTTCTAGAGGAGCAGGCCTGAAGGCCTACAAAAGCATCTTCCCTAGGCCCGGTGGTAACCATGGAAACACTTCCAGGGCACCTGAGATGGGCTGGAAAAGAGGACCATGGGTCAGTGACCTTCCTGACCAATGGCCCGGGAAGATTGTGGGTAGTGGCCTTATCTGGGATTATTTACACCTTCCCATAATAGGTGATATCTAGGGAATACTCCAGGTGACTGGGTGAAATCCTGGGATTTGATCTTCCTGTTTCTATGAGGTTCTATCCTGTTTGTGCACTGGTATTTAGGTACCCTGAGCTGTGCAATGAACGTCTTTGCACTTCTCCCTCTGGCATGCAAAGCCCTTGCCCGGCGTGAATGCTGCAAGGAACCTCTCTCAACTGGAACCTTTGGTGTTACATTCCTGCATTTGGCTTTTTTCTCTAAAGTTCAGAATAAATCACTTTGTTAAAACAATATTTAGGCACAGTTGAGCAGTTCAAGGTACATTTCCCATGTCACATTCCTCATTATTTTCCTTTCTCAATTCCTTTCATAAGCTGCCGTTCTCACTGGTTCCTAAAAAATTACTAATGCAGCATTTAAGGATTCAAATGAAATTAACTTTTCTCTCCAATCTCTGTCTTACCACCTCATTATTATTCTGCAACCAGGAACCTCATGTTCTTTGTCCATTTCAGATACAACCATTCATCTCTCCCATTTCCTATAACTGTCAGAGGCCATTCCAACTCTATTTCTGTCTTTGATTATATTTCTGATGTCCAGACCTTGGTACATAAGATGTTACATGATTTTTTATATTTTTTCTACTTACACTGCATTGAGTACAACATAATTTTTCTTTTAAAATTTTTAAACTGCTTTTGAACCAGTGAGTAATAAAGTGTGCTCAGTTATCTAGGGGTTATTTATTTCACTTCTGCATGAGTCTTCTCAGTTTTTGCTCATACAATATTCAGCTACTCCAACCAAAGAGTATGTGAATATATACAAAGAAAAATTTTTAATTGGTATTGAAAAAGTAAGGATGCCAATTTTGTAGGATTGTTCAGAAGGCTGCATAGACAATTCAATATATTCACTGCGCAACAGAAACATCTTTAACAACTTCAAAGTGATTTAATTCCCCTCCATAAAATGTACTGAAATTTATTTCTTGATAAATATGCTACTTTTGAATAATAATTGTGGGTGTAAAACTCGACAACAGTTATAAATCAGAGGTTTCATATTACAGTAATGATTTTTCAGATTAAAGATTCTCCTTTTTATGTTCAATGTTACAAATGTCTTTATTAGAAATGCACATACACTTAAATACCTCTGAAAAAGGCCTTCAGTTTCCCATGGCTGCTTTACTTTTTTGGGTTTTAAAGAAGTGTGAAAGACTGTATCAAGAATTACAGCAATCCAGTGTTGCAGAGGCACCATTGCCCATTAAAAATTCAAAATTTCAAAATTAACCTAGCAAACAAAAATAAAAGAAGAAAATTTTCTAAAAGTACATCTGACTCAGTCTTTCCTGTTTTCTCTCATTCAATACCAGCACTGCTTCTGATCTCATACTGCTGTAAGATGTGAGGAATGGACAATTGGTTTAAAATAGGGCAATGCGGAGGCACAGGAAAATTTGACATTTTTGGGTGTGAGGCAGGCACTACATGTTTAAGAATATTGTGTAAGATTACATGAAATACTAGAAGATTAAGGATGCCACGTTTAAAATCTAGCATCATATGCTTAAATATTTACTGTATTTTAATATCATCTTTTAAAAACTGAAGAGTATAATCAAACAATTCTATTCAGAATTTTACACATATGTATAATTAACAAATATATTAAGAGTTTCTTTTTAGAATACAAAAATTGAAGGCCTAATCAGTAACCAGCAAATGCTAATTACACACTGAATTTACATTTGACAGATAACATTTTGAAAAGCACCTGATTTTCAAAGCACTAAAAATTGAAAGCACAGACAGACTTTCAAGTAATACATCCAATATTAGTTGCATTTTTGTGAGTGGTAATTATTTTAAATACACTTCCTCATGGGTGTATTTGTGTGTGTGATACTGATATGAACATAAGTGAAATTAAAATTTCTCTGGACTATATTTTTTTTGCATTAGAAGAAGCAAATATTTTTTCGTTTAAAATTATCACAGTAGATCTGAACAAAAATGTACAATCCTGATAAAATTTTAGACTTTAATAGTATTCTCAGATTTGATATATTCAGAAGACTCTGACATCATGCTTTTGCCACATACCAAACAATTTCCACCACTGCAGAGCACCTCAATATTTCTGCCCATTTATAAGAGCAAACAGTTCCACTTCAGCAAAGACTCAATACGGAGAAGAGCCAGAAGACTCAAAGCTCTCTCTTTCTCACACTGTTCCCTGCTCTGCCTTGCGCTCCTCTCCCCTTGGGGTCACAGCTCCTGACCAAAGCCCTGCTTTCAACGCGGGTCTCCCGCGGGCTCGCACCTCCTTCGGGCATCCCCTGCCCCGCTCTGCTCCTCCCCGGGCTGCAGCTGCACCTCTGCTCCCCACGGGCCCCAGGGGCTGCAGGGCTCCTCCCCGGGCTGCAGCTGCAGCTCTGCTCCCCACGGACCCCAGGGGCTGCAGGGCTCCTCCCCGGGCTGCAGCTGCACCTCTGCTCCCCACGGGCCCCAGGGGCTGCAGGGCTCCTCCCCGGGCTGCAGCTGCACCTCTGCTCCCCACGGGCCCCAGGGGCTGCAGGGCTCCTCCCCGGGCTGCAGCTGCACCTCTGCTCCCCACGGGCCCCAGGGGCTGCAGGGCTCCTCCCCGGGCTGCAGCTGCACCTCTGCTCCCCACGGGCCCCAGGGGCTGCAGGGCTCCTCCCCGGGCTGCAGCTGCACCTCTGCTCCCCACGGGCCCCAGGGGCTGCAGGGCTCCTCCCCGGGCTGCAGCTGCACCTCTGCTCCCCACGGGCCCCAGGGGCTGCAGGGCTCCTCCCCGGGCTGCAGCTGCACCTCTGCTCCCCACGGGCCCCAGGGGCTGCAGGGCTCCTCCCCGGGCTGCAGCTGCACCTCTGCTCCCCACGGGCCCCAGGGGCTGCAGGGCTCCTCCCCGGGCTGCAGCTGCACCTCTGCTCCCCACGGGCCCCAGGGGCTGCAGGGCTCCTCCCCGGGCTGCAGCTGCANCAGGAAGGTCACTGACCCATGGTCCTCTTTTCCAGCCCATCTCAGGTGCCCTGGAAGTGTTTCCATGGTTACCACCGGGCCTAGGGAAGAGGCTTTTGTAGGCCTTCAGGCCTGCTCCTCTAGAACACCCATGGTGGAACCCAACATTCTCACTCCTCTCTTCCAGCTGCTGTTGCACAGCAGTTTTTTTCCCTTTTTAAAACCTGTTATGCCAGAGGCACGCCAGGGTCACTGCTGGGCTCAGCCCTGGCTGGTGGCAGTCCATCCTGGAGATGAAGGGTGTTGGCTCTGCCAGACACGGGGGAAGCTTGTGGCAGCTTCTCACAGAAGCCAACCACGCAGCACCATTCACTGCCAAAAACTCCCACACAAACTCAATACCCCTTCCTTTTCCCACACGGATAATAAATTCCCTGCTTATTTTTCATAGGTATACTGTGGTAGTACTGGAACATTTTAATACAGTCTCAGAGACTGATTATATAGATTGGGAGAATCTTGACTCTTGTAAATCAGCACAATTGCAGTGCCTTCAACCCTTTCACTACCTGATGAACCCTATCAAAATTAGCCTGTAGTCCATCATAATACAATTCATTATCCAGGCTGGCAACACTTGCCTATACCACACTATTTTAGGTGACATTACTCCACTAGGGACAAATTGCTCTCCATTGTTCCTTAGTGAAAAATGTTATAGTCCACTAGGCACCAGGAGTCTGCTTTACCCACCCCAAAATACAAGTTCTTGTTATTACAACAGATAACTCTTCCAGTAAGAAAACCTTCCTGGGAACTCTGAAGCTCTACAACAAGTGAGTACTGATAAATCTTATCTTATATATTAAACATGCAGCATGTAACTCATTTTTCAATATAATCCTAGACTAAGTATTATCAGTAAAAATAATGTGCTTATTCCTTTGATCCACTTAAATGACTTTGTTACAGAGGTAAATGGCATCTCATAGGAAATTCTAAGCAGAATGCTTTGTGAGATTTCTACATCCAGCCCTTTTAATATTCTTTTCCCAGTTTTTCCAGCACATAGGTAGTCTCCTGCCTTTTGTACAATTTAAAGTAGGCCAGAAACACGAGTCACTTTCAACTAGCCAATACTCATATAGGCCTGTGCACAACATTTTGTGTAGCCTGGAACCAGTACAAACAGCATGAGAAAAATGAAAATAAGGAATGTATAAAGTGCAGCCATTTGTGTCTCACTGCACAAGTTACAGGTATTTTGTACTCCAGCCTCTTAGGAATAAATGCAGCTAGAGCATATTGAAAGGACACTTGATATAATTGTCATGTATATGATGGCCTCTGCCTTACAAATATTGACTGGGGACTTAGCAGGACTAAGTATGCAAACTGAACCAATTAATATGTGTTTAATAGCACTGGGATATCCATGGCTGGGAGTATAATCAAATAGAACAGCATCACAAAATAGGGAAATGTAGGTGGTGTGCTAAATTTCCCTTTCTGTAGGTGTTGAACACCAGCATTTGCAAACATATGAAATGATGCACAAGTTTCCTGGACATTGTAGCCTTTTTGATATGACTCTGTGAGAAAGATACAGAAGAAGTTTTGGTAGCTTTCCTAAAGCCTAAGTAACAACACAATGAATAGGAACATTCAGACTTTTCCCAAATAATCTTCAGCCTTGCTTTCTCTGAATTTGCAGCATATGAATCAGCTCTCACTAGCCAAAGCTTGAAATCAGTATTCATGTGCACCTACTTTGAGGTAGGTCACCTGTCTCCAGCATTGCAATTAATAATTGGTAATTCATGACTGACTCTAGACATTATAATGGTACAAAAAGAAAAGTTTCCCAACACCCTTAAGGTTCTACCCCTGATTAAGTGATTGTCCTCTGGTAAGATATTGTCAAATTCAATAACTGATTTGAATTTCACATGACATAGTTTTGCAATACTGTATTTTACACCAACTTTGGGCACATTGCTGCAGGCTGACAAATTCTGCAATTCAAGTCCTAAACTTTTTGAAGTTTTACTCTTACATTTTCTTGGTAAGTTCTGATTTTAAGATGAAAGTGCCAACATTTAAAGTTGCAAGCTTTCCATTTTGTCAGTGCTCATCTGGGGATAGACAAGAGTACAGTAACGCCACACCAGGAGAAATTTCCAAATACTTCAAATCAGAAACCCTCCTGGAAGTGACATTGCCTGCACGTTTCCTTCTACAGCTATAAAACAACCGTGCTGTCTGTATCAAGCCTTTGGAAAAACTCCTTGTCAGTGTGAGATTCCTTTCATCAGCTGATATAAGCACAATTCTATATTAGACAGTAAATTTAAAAAAAAAAATTGTGATCTACAACCGTTAATCTGCAAGTGCAATGAAAATTGTTCACCTTTTCCAAGATTAAATTCAGTATCTTCTGTAGTTCCCTAGCCTTGTAAAAGTAGTCTGAAAAATTGCATGCTACTGCACTTGCACTGTATTAATTATAAATCAAAGCTCTTCCATAGTATCTTCCACTTTAGAAGCTCATGTTCCACTAGCAGTGGTTTCCCTGTATCCAAGATATTCTGGGAATAAGAACTATCAAATTTCAGAAACCTCAGCTGCTGGTATAATGGTTATTTTTACCTACTTCTTTCATTGCTTTTCTGTAATCACTTTCTAATGATTTAAAGATCTTCTGGCTTTGTCTGACAGAAAGGCAGAGCTGCTGCTGTATTTGATCACCAGCCTGCCTCTGGCAGGCTGCCAATATAAGGTTTCTTTACAAGCACTGGTAAAATTTTGTTTCCTTTTATGACTAACAAAACTATGAAACAAGTTTCTTAACTGGGCCAACTTAGTGCTAATTTGTTTAAAGCTTTGTCTTTGATTCCTTGCAACCCTTAAACCAGTGATGTAGAACGAGGAGCATTAACCTCACACTAGGCTCATTTCAGAGACTGAAACAGCCATAAATGCATTTTCTGTTTGATTCATCACTGGCCTGCACATTACCCACTCAGCTTCATGGAGGCACAATGGTTGTTGAACTCTACAGTTATGTGTGTTTGGGGCAATGAAGATCCTTAATTTCATATTTGTGACAAACTAAGGCTGGGGTTCTTTAATCTCCTTGGTGCATGTGTGGATCTTCAACACATTAAGAACTTGAATTGCAGTTATCCCAATGCCTTCTCTAGTTACAATTCTATCATTAACACAGAATTATACTGAATATTTCTAATATAATGAGGCTATAAAAATCACCAGGATTCTATAACATGGAAAAAATTTCACTAGACCTCATCTGGCTATTAGATTATAAAATGAAGCATAATACTCAATACTTCACTGAATTATAGACACATGAGCATAAATGCCAACATTTTTTGTTATAGAGCTATACTCTTAATATTAAAGACTTTTTAATGCTAACAATACAGGGTGTCGATTAATTGCAAAACTTAGTTTTGTACTAGAATTTTGAATGAATGCTTCATTTAATTCTGGATTGCTGATGAAGTGGTCCAGGTGGTGGGTTTTAATTTCAGATGCTTTTATCTGCATATTGGGCTCTGTCCATTCATCAGTTTATAACTATTGGTCATAATGATTTTTTCTAAGGCAATGAATTCCCACTTCAAATTTAAATTCCAGATATGGAGTCTTCTTCTCTGGAGATATTCAAAACCTGCCTGCATGTAATCCTGTGCAACCTGCTCTGGGTGAGCCTGCTTTAGGGGGAGGATTGAACCATATTATCCCCAGAGGACCAAAGAAGATACATTTGAAGTAATAGCCATCCCTGAAAGCCAAATTTTCATAATCAGATTTTAAAACTAATATTCCACTGATAGATCAGAACAAACCCTAAAGTTGCTTTCTGCCCGAATATTGAAAGGAAGAACACAATATAAAATATTTTTCAGATAATTTTGAGTGAAATTTTTTGAGAAAAAATTGTCTCCAAAAGGATATTGGTCACACTGCATCGTTTTTATGGTGTTTGTGTATGACAATTGATGTACGGAAAATTATCACATTTAGCCAAACAAAACCATTTTCAGAAAATGAAACCACATATTAATTTAAATAAAAGCAAATACAGCAAGTAGGTAAAGTAGTTATAGTAAAGTGTCAAGGTGTAGAATTTGCTGCAGCATCCTTTATTAACATTGCAAATACCTAAGTACTTAAAAGTAAAACTTCTAAATATATTACCAGGTAGACTGCATAATGGGATCCCAGAAAGAACATAAGGAATTTTCTGTTCTTTTAGCTTTTTTCAGAACTAGTCCCATGTCTGCAACCTGATAAACACACAACTAGAAGTAGTTTTAATCCTGCACCTCAAAGTGACAATATCATGGGTTCATCATCAAATCACTTTGATTTCCTTACACTACATCTGACTTAAGCCCTCATTAATTCTAAGAAAATCAGTAGGTGATTAAAGCAATTAGCACATTTTGATTTTTTACAACTCTGTAGCTACTTTTAAGCTGCATGTGATCCTTCTATCATTAACTTGGCATTTTGTTGCAACTGAAATATAGTCTGAGCCTCAATAATCACAGCCACATGATTGCAAGCAATCAGAAATCAAGTGAGTTACAACAAAAAATTATGATCCACACAAGATTCACCCATTGTGTTACCATGCTCTTTACTGGGAATGGGTATTGATATCCAAACAGCGGAATACAGGGGTTTACACTGTAAAGTTACTTATTCTTAAGGCACCTATCTAATCTGATTATTTACAACACTGCTGCTAGGTAAGTTCATTTTACTCATGTAGTTAAGCCTTGTATTTTGGAGTAGAAAGTTAGAAGCTAGAAAAACCTGGTTGATTAAGGTAAATTTTGCCCTAAAACAAAGCTACCCTTCCTATTCTATCCATTAATTGCCATTGGATATGCTTCCCTAGTGATTCACTAAAACAAATTCTATGGATTTTTTTCTCCTCACTGCAGATGGAGAGAGAAGATCTCTGCCACGATTCTCTGAAGCAATACATTTACATATGTAGCAGCTCTCATTAATTTTCATTTTCATGATTCAAGACAAACTGACATTTTTCTCTTCACTAGTTAAGGAAATTCTTTTCACAGTATTTCAAAGGCTGTTTTTAACCCATGTTTTTGTCAGCACATTAAAGGTTTTCTAGTGTTTGAGGTTGACAAGCATTAGTATCTAGACACTTACATTGCAATTAAGCTATTCACAATAAAAAGTTTCAAATCAAACCTCAGAAGCTGTGACGGTGTATTTTTTAATCCCTAAACCACATTTACACAATCAGACTTAAAAAGATAGGGAGAAAAAACTCAGAGCAGTTATGATTTGAACTTAGACTGAAAAATAATGCAAATAAAGACCAGGCTTAGTATACCCAGCATCTGATAGGACACCCAAATGCATCTCCCAGAGTGGAGTCTTTTCATATATTAATTACCTGGGGTAGAAGTCATCTGTCTGTTAAAAGAGCTGAGAGAACTAAAATATCTTTTACTGTTCCAAGAGCTTCTCTGTACTCTATTCCCTTCTGTGCTCAGGCATCTATCAGAGACCCCAGCCTTCTCCAATAAACTTAGAAGTACTGCTGGCCACAATTTGACTGTCATAGTTTTTCTAAATCAAAAGGCCACGCTTTGAATGAAATATGAATAAAGAAGAATTCCCGGTCACTCCTTCCCCAAATAAGAACTGAATCTCTAAGCTTTTCTCATTAACCAAAAGAGGTTTTAATTTAAAACCTTGGAGACAGTAAGGAATACTTAAATCCAGCCTCTTTTCCTGATTTCCTCTGGGATTTAAGGCAAGCTGTGTAATCCAGCTGCTCTAATTAGCACAGCAAACTGCAGTTTTGCTTATAAGAAGAAACAAATCAAAACTTTATTCTTCTGTTTCTCAGTAAACTGTATTCCCCAAATAAAATAAATTCTCAGAAGAGTTGTAAGATTTATTTCACATAACTTTAGTTTGAAAAAGACAGGAAAAATGTTTCCACCTTTTCATAATTTACCAGCTTGATTTTTCATTGATATTAATTTTCTGTTAATTTCAATCAAACACTCATGCAAACACATGACAAACTGTACCAGTAACTGAAAGGTCTAAAATAAATAGGTCACACACATGAAAATATTTCCGTTTAGAAAAATAAGAGTAACCATGTAATATGTGCTTCTCAAGCCCATTCAGCTCATAGCACACTGCTGGTGCTTTCTTTGAGATTCCTGACATACAGCAATGTTTTTAATGAATCTAAATTTGGAAGTACACCTCACAACTCCAGAGGTTGAAATGGTTTAAAAATTACACAATAACTTGCTGTGTACACAATAGTTTCTATTTAACTAATTCAAAGTCAAACCACATTAATTCTGAAATGCAAAATAAATGTATTACTATTCAGACAGCTTTTGACACTGTGGTACATTGACCCTGGCTGGACTCCATGTGCCCACCCAAAGCTGCTCTATCACTCCCCTCCTCAGCTGCACGGGGGAGATAAATAAAGAAAGGCTTGTGCATCAAAGATATGTCAGGGAGATCATCACCAATCACCATCACAGGTAAAATGGACTTAGCTTGGGGAAATTAGTTTAATTTATTACCAGTCAAATCTCAAAAAGACCTTCTCTCCCCCCTCCCTTGGCTCAACTTCACTCCTGGTTTCTCTACCTCCTCCCCTCCAGCGGCAGAGCAGGACAGGGAATGGGGGCTGTGGTCAGTTCCTCACCCACTGTTCCTGCCACTCCTTTCCCAAAGGGAGAGGGCTCCTCACATTCTTCCCCCTGCTCCAGGGTGGGTCCCTTCCCCAGGTGACAGTCCTGCAGGAGCAGAGTGCCCAGGGTGGGTCCCTTCCCCAGGTGACAGTCCTGCAGGAGCAGAGTGCCCAGGGTGGGTCCATTC
>VZRO01000762.1:1291848-1308209 GCA_013397915.1 Daphoenositta chrysoptera
ACTCCTGCAGGACCACAGTGCCCAGGGTGGGACATGCCCCAGGTGACAGTCCTGCAGGAGCAGAGTGCCCAGGGTGGGTCCCTTCCCCAGGTGACAGTCCTGCAGGAGCAGAGTGCCCAGGGTGGGTCCCTTCCCCAGGTGACAGTCCTGCAGGAGCAGAGTGCCCAGGGTGGGTCCCTTCCCCAGGTGACACTCCTGCAGGAGCAGAGTGCCCAGGGTGGGTCCCTTCCTCAGGGTGCTCCAGAGCAGGGCTGCAGGTGGGGATCTGTTCCATCCTGGATCCCCACGGGCTGCAGAGGTGGTTCCCCTCCAGGGGAATCTCTGCTCCTTCCCCTCTCTCTGCACTGCTCGGTGTCTGCAGGGCTGTTTTTCTCACGTATTCTCACTCCTCTCTGGGTGCAGGTGCTTCTGCACAGTAAATTTTCCCCTCCCTAGACACTTTATCCCATTATCTGCTGAGCTCGGCCTTGGCCAGTGGCAGGGCTGTTGGTACCAGGTGGCATTGGCTCTGTCACACATGGGGAAGCTTCTGGAAGCCACCTCTGTAGCCCCCGTGCTACCAAAACCTTGCCACACAAATCCAGTACAAACAAAGTTGTCTTATAGTCATGTACATTTCTGAAGATAAAGGAAAATATGACCTTTGGAGGAGATGCAAAAGGCAGACACTTCAGCCTCAAAGATACATTCACCTGGTGGTCTTGGGTAACAACCACCATGAAAAGAGTATTAAAAGACATTTTTCTACAGTACTGGAAGAGTAGCGGCTCACAATACCTCTCTCTCACATTCTTTGCGTGTCCATATATATGCATACACTCAAAAATATACACATTTACATCCACAATGAGGGGGGTTGGGAGATATTTTCCAATTTTCTTCTGAGCAAGGAGAAAGAAAGTATTCTGACAGTATAATTTGAAAATAGGAATCATCGTTTTCAAATCAAATGCAAGTAAAATACTTTTTCATCAGTCATCTAGAAATAGCTGTTAAATAAACCCTGCAAGTGAAAGACACATTAAACATTCAGCTGAATGGCAAGTTATGCCCTGACAAAACTAAGGAAGAGTCAAAGTGAATTTATAGATCCAGTTTTCCTCTATGTTCTTTCTTCAAAGAAAATGTCAGGTTTTGATTATATATCAAAAATCAAAAAAAATTACTCTGTCAATACAAGAGAAAGAAATTCTGACTATACCAGCCTGAAGCAAGATACCTCACAGGCTTCTTGACAGTGCCTAATGGATAGGAACATCCAGCTGCTGCCTGTCACTGCACCACCACCTTTCCTCCTTTCTCCATTGTACCTGTTACTCTTTACCTTCTTCTGTTGAAAGTAAAAGCTAGAACAAATAAAGGATTTAGGGCCTTAGAAGTTAAGTTCTCTACTAAGTTCTCCATTTCAGTCCCATGGCACCCAAAAAGGGTGGCGGAGCCCCGGGCCTGGTCCTTGCATGCAGTCCTGGAAAGCATCTGTGGGACGTGAGCTCAGCCCGGGCAGGGAGACGGACACGAGGTCACTTCAGAGGTGCTACAGCATCCGTGTGACCGGGTCCTGCACATCAGAAAATGAGCTGTGCTTAAGAATTGCACGTTCTCACACCTCACTCAGAACTGGAGTCTTTCAGATGGGCAAACCTGAACTCTCTGGGTGCATTTCCAGGAGGCCCAGCTGGACCCGTGGGCCGCCTCTGGCCTCTGACACCCCAAATGCCAAGGGGCTCACACGCCCTCTGGTTTTGTAGCTGGCATCAGCCCGCTGGCCCTGGCAGGCAGGACATCTCTGGAGCACAGAGGACAGGCTTGGTGGGTTCCACCGTGGGTGTTACAGANTGAGTGGGTGAAATCCTGGGATTTGATCTTCCTGTTTCTATGAGGTTCTATCCTGTTTGTGCACTGGTATTTAGGTACCCTGAGCTGTGCAATGAACGTCTTTGCACTTCTCCATCTGCCATGCAAAGTCCTTGCCCGCCGTGAATGCTGCACTGGCTCACTTAGGGATGGAGTGGCCCACAGGGCTGCAGAAGAACTCACACTTAGCACCATCACCAAAGGGAATGGAGGCTTAGCCACCCTGTGCTTTAGAGCGGGTCAGGACAGAACCTACCAAGCACAACAAAACAAGAGAGACCTGCCTGCAGCATCTTCCTCTACCTGCCACTTTTCCAAACTCCCATCGCTACCACTGAGTGCAGTGCCAGCCATTTATCACCCAGAAATTGGGAAGAAGCATTCCCCATGTTTCCCACTGGAGTCAAGAGCAGGCCCTGTAAGCCTGAACGCTGGGTATAAGAAGCTGGGAGGAACAAGCCTTAAGTTAACATTTCTACTCTCAGGGCCATTTCTCAGCTCAAATTTCATTAAATTGCACACTAAATCTGAAGCCTGAGACTGCCATGTCCTAGAAAAAACAAGTTTGAGTGATATTCTGACTGATCTAGAAGACTTCTATTCCAACAGTGACTGAAATTTATTATCAGAATGGATATTTTATTAGAGTTTTAGGTGCTACCACATTAATGCATGCCAGGAGGGAAGCCCATATAATTAAAATTCTATGAATATAAAATTAGTAGACACTTAATTATGAAGCACTTCATGAACAGAAGAAAACAAATAACACAGAAAAACAGTGTGAACATCCTGACAGCAAAACAGTACTCTATTTAACATCCATTATTTTATTAATGATATAACACTGCAAACGTCAGTCTCCCAAGTAGTTTTATTTAGACTGACCTAATAAATTATTTGTCAGTGAAGGAAGAAGATTGTTTCTTAATTCATAAGCAATTCCACAGGTATTTATAGAATAACCCCACTGAGATGAGTGGAAGCAAGACTAAACTTAGCTGACTGTATCATCTTTACTGCAAGAAACATCCATCCTGTATTACAAAGGCAGGATGAAGATGGGAGTAACCTTACATCAGTTACAAAGCTTTCTAAACAAGTATTTTAAAAAACCTCAGCCAAAAACATAAGGATTCTTTTGTACCACTAGGAAGGAATGAAAAAAAGATAAAAATGACAGTCTGGGAAAGATTAGCAACTCCTGACCATCATTTAATCACACTTAACCACCAGTTACAGCTGACCAGTAAAATGTCTGTGTAAGGAAAAGAAGTAGGAATTGGGGTGGTAACTATCTCCTAAACTCCACTCCTACAATAAAGTTAAACACTATGAAATTAATATCAAATATATAGATTTGTGATTCTCCTCACTTAAATCCTTTGTTGATGCTTTTACTATATATTCTTCTAATAAACACGGATGTTATTAATGAGTGAAATAAATCAATCCTTCTGTTTATCCTACACTAATACAAAATATCACCCTCATTTGGACATCACATCAAATTAAAGCAGCATACCAGAAATTCCAAGCCTCACTGCATCCTTTTTTTAATCTTTGCTCTCTGTTCTCTCTCCCTCTATTCAATAGGAAAATGAATGAGAAAATATGGCCTACATCATCATTCATCTTCAGCTGACCAATTCTGGTCTTTTTGGCTACTAAAGCCTGACCCAAACCCCACCAAAATCAATAGCAATCTGTCCAGTCCCATGCACTGGTGCTTTACATATTGACGGTTTCATTCAGCAGTGCTTAAACTCCTTATACATGAGGTACTGGAAAACCACAGTCTTAACTCTCATTTGTGAAATTTTCTGCTCTTAAATGCACTTGTTCTGCTGATAAGATTTATTTGATGAGATCTTATTACACACCAGCTAATGGAGTACTAGAAATGGCAGCTTTCTCATTTCCTTATTGATTTTCCCTCTTTCAGCTCTCAAGCAAGTGCTTCTCAGCATGCTGAATTTCCCTGTTTGGAAAGTCAATCACCATCTACTTACTCCTGATGTTAAAGAACTAAAGTGTAGAAGGGGAGGGGGGAGGAACAACAATTTTGGTGTTTTCCTTTGTTATAAAATATCTTGATGAAAAATAGTGTTGGCAAAGATATAATCAAACTCTGAACTGAATTTCTAGTCCGTATAGGCAGGATTTATTGGATATCCCTCATTTACTTCATACATATCGAGATTAATTAGTCACAACACTGGTATCTAACTGTGCTACTCTAGTCCTATGTGTGTATGCATTGCCACTGCAGACAGTTAAAATGAGGACCAGCAGAAACAGTTCTAAAACATCTATTTTTCCCTTTCAGTTCCTGACCCTACATAGCCATACAATTTCTCTTGAAAACCTGCATTCGCTATGCAATTTTGAAAAAAAGAATGCCAAGACAAATGTAACTCAAGGTACTTTTAATCTAAATGCCAGCACTAAGTGTTTTATCAATTGTTATAAATAACTTTCAAGAGCAGGAATAGATTTTTAAATTTTAAGACTACTGCAATTCAGACAAAACAACATATTTTATGTATAGGCTTAAAGTAAGTTTAATGTCTGTGGAAAAATTTGAGATAAAAATAACGCATTTTTATTGTCAGAAACAAGATAGGAAAATATTTCTTGTTCCATAGGAAAAGAAAAAAATGTGCGAACACAAAGAGAAAAATGTTTATCTTAGAAAGGGTCTATATTTTTTGCCTACATAACTAAACTGTTGCATTTATTATTAGAAATGCTCAGGTCTCAGACTAAGCATATTTCATAACGCTTAATTACTTATGTCATGGAGATTTCTGGTTACCCACATATCCAAACCCTCTGTGTTCTCCTGTTTTATCACTGTTTTATTTATTTAGAGAAGTGAAGAAAAGATTCAGGATTGCACAAATGCATTATCCTCCCCTGCCTCCCCAGGTTTTCACTTATCTGTAAAATGATTAAACAGAACAGTCACACAAGTCTAACTGACCACGCTCTAATCTTGCATTTGTTAGCCTGAACAAAACCTTTCAAACTTTCTTCTGCTCCAAGAAAAGGTGGAAGAGTACCCAGTTCTGAGTAAACTAACTTAAAAATTTGGGGATCTCTTACCCACGCAGGTGCCAAATGATGGGTCTGGGAGGCCAACTACTGCAGGCTCCCGTTTTGAAGCTCTGGCTGGCAGAGACCAAACTGAGCTCGCATGGTATGAAAAATGCATCATCTATTACAATATTTACAAAGGATTTCCTGACACAGGGCTCTGTTTCCCTTTCCATAAAGCAGATGCTGCTGCCTGAAAAGCTGAGGCTAGTAATGGAAAAAACCACTCCCACCAAAACCAACCCAAAACCTGAGCAAACTGGCAAACAGACTGCAGAGATCTGACAACCTTCATTGAAAATTCACTCTCTTGAATGCTAAAGATTATTTCTAACCTTTGATAAAAAGCTTTTTGAGGCAGCATGATCACACTGTTGCTTCTCATGGGCAGCTGATACAAATTATCATCAAGAAACTTATTTAAGAGGCATCGCAGCACTTTTTCTATTGAAAAACACGACCTCTGATGACAAGTAACTGTAATTACATATTTTAGCCTGATTTCAGGGCTGAACAAAAGAGAAACTTATGATAAACTCCCACACTGCCAAAGAAGCTATACAATATATCATTAGTGAAAGTAAAACTGCTACGGTTCAAACGGGGCAAAGTCTTTGGAGAGAGTGCTGAGCTTTCCAAACAGTAGCAGCTTGTGTTCTCTGTGCCTTGTGTCTAATCAGGAATTTGTGGGCTTGGTGTTTTCCTGACAGCTGGTATATGGACACAAGATCAAAAACTGTAGGTGTAAACAACATAAGATTTGTTAGAAATGAGATTCCAGCAAAACTACCTCTGCAAAAGGGAAACTAAAAGATTATATTGCAGATTCTGTTAGGAAGGCAAATCCTGCTGAATCTGCATGACCTCATTAAAATCCATACTACAGAATATAGATTTGTCTCTCATCGGGCATTCTTTACATATTTCCAAATTAAACACCCTCTTCCAAGTGTACAAAGAATCTCTGTCATCAAACAAGTTTTCTTTTATGCTCCTTGGAAATTAGCTTGAGAAAAGTCTGTAGTTCCACCCTTGGCCCTATGCTCTTAGATCAGACAGCTATGCTGTTTCTTGTTGAAGTTTCTGTCAGTCTTTACATTATGAAATAACTCAGAGAACAACAGTAGAGAGGCAGATACAGAAAAAAAAACCCAAAAACCAAAACCAGAGGAATACAGCAGACCATACCCAAGGTCTGAATGCGGATACAAGCATGGAACACAACACAGCAGCAACAGAAGAAAGCAATAATTTCCTGGGTCTCCAGGAAAGGTCATGAAAAGGAGTTACACGTCTGCTCAACAAACACAGCAGTTAGGGGGCAGTTGCAAAGTTTAGAACTGGGGAACAGGAGCTGGTTTAGATTGCTTTGATGATTCTCTTCATTGCAAAATGTCAGGAGAGCTGTTTTTAACCAAATATCTGGCAATGTACTCCCACCTGAGCTCATGGGTTGCAATGCAATCAGCACAGTTAATGTACCCAGTATTATCCCTGTAACACCATTTTGTTTCAGTATTTTAGAAAGTTCAGATGTTGCCACACTTCTCCCACCAACCCCTCCGCAGCTTTCTGAACCAATATCAGTAACAGTTCTTCCTCTCAACTTTTTCATTAATTCTAGCAGTTCTATAAACACTGCAAACACTCAAAAAAAACTGTAAGACTTTCTGTCTGTCTGTTGGTAACTCTTCAGTCTCAGTCTCACTGTTCTGCATTTTCCTATAGTATACAGTGGGTGTGTTTTCATGTAGAAGTAGTTGAGAACATTAACCTCATCAGGAGAAAAATAACCATTTAAACCAGAAACACCAGAAGAGCATTTCTGCTTGTCACACACCACTCAAATTCTCATCCTCTGTGAGCACAAGAGGACAGCTGATAGCAACTGGCAGGTCAGCCAGGCAGACAGCTCATGCAGTGCTGAACGCAGCAGTCAGATATAATGCTCAGTTAATCTCAAACCTTGCCCAAAAATGAACTTTTCCTAAGTTTTTCATGCAATATAAGTGTACAAGTAGTTTATACTTTTGTTTCTTAAGGTTTGGATTTTAGGAATGTGAGCAATCCTACATCTGCAGGAGGCACATATGGACTACAGACACATGAACTACATATATATAGTATATATACCCATATATTTCCAGTAAGAAAGTGCAAAAGAAAGATTATACCTCAAATCTATAATAACCATAACCTGGTCCTACATTGAATCTGAGTAATACAGGTTTGCTCATAAATGTTCAGAGACATTAATTTTAGAGATGCATTGTTGCTAATGTAACTGAATTTTCAGTCTTCCTATATGCATTACTGTAAACACTTATCAGAAATAAATTTAATATTATAAGAAAGGTTTTCATGTCTACAATCCTGAATTAAATTTTGGCTTATAACCAAAAGAATGTACTGTCTTAGTATCCTGTCCCTATGTTCTATGGAACAAGATAATAGTAAGAGTTTGGTCCTAAATACTATAAACCTCACATAGAAACCATTTCTTTTACAAATAATACCAGCTAATACAATTATTTTTCTTTGAATCCTCAATTACAACATTGAAAATGAATGATTGCAATAGTAATATGGATTTTTCTCTGCCCCGATAGATATTGGTACAACTACTCCTTCATGAAACCATGCTTAATATTATTGATACCAAATTATAATAAAGTTTCCCAAGTACTAAGCAGATACATGGAATGAGTAGAACAGAGCAAGCCTGACTATGACATTAATCATTTTAATCAGCCTTTTACTGCTGTATTTTATGAATCTATATTTCTCCATTTATTTCTTCGTTATTTAGAATTGCTAATCTCCATAAACATTTCTCAATAGGCTGAGGAGAAAACCTAATTCATTTACTTGTTTAAGGACCTTCCCATTCGCTTGCATCTGAAATTCAGAATCCCATTCGCTCTTGTAACCTTTAAATCACATTTCTCCCTTACCACACAATCTGACAGATGTCAGTCTCGGCTCAAGATGAAAGCAGAGATGTGTAAAGCACAGATGAAATATTTTGACAGGTCTGTCCCTAAAAGACTACACGGTATCTATTTCACTGGAGCCAGCACTGTTAGGGTACCAAATACTAAGCTGCATCCATGCTTTCCATAAAAGTGTTTTGAAGCTAACACAGAGTCTGGTGGATTTAAAAAACACTGATCTGATTCTGCCTGGCACCTGCATATTCCCCCACTGAGAGCTCGGTCCAGCTCGGGATTGGAAGGGCACAGCTTTGCAAGTTGTAAGTCAGTTCTTCCAACACTGATAGCAAACCTTCATTACACCACCTGCCAATTTTCTTTATCCTTCCTTGCCACTGAAGCCGCTGCTGCCCCTAAAGCCAAGTCCTCAGTCATAAACAAGAAATACAGATTCTGTGCCTAATATCTGTATTCAGGCTTATCTCATCCACATGCCCTATAACAAAACACTGCAAAATGGCCATGGAAAGGTTACCAGAAATCAGAGATGTGCACAGAGCTCTGCACCTTTACTTGGCACCAGTCCTTCTTAAATGATCCTCTTTTGCTTCTTTTCTAAAGCTATTTTGGGTATTTTGGGCTGCAAATGCCTAAATAAAGGTTTTGGGTTTAATGATACCCCCATCCAATACCTATCAAGACAGTACCTGTGATTTACTGGAGAATATTTATGTGAATCTAAACTGCTAATTACTAACAGGAGCAAAAGAAAAGAATACATAAGACAAATGCATCAGAAATTACTAAGGAAGACATTAATAAAGCAATTTAGTCTGCCTTATGGCAGAAGAATAGAACAGCAGACCTCAAAATCTGTTCTCTGCCATCCTGTAACATTTTCCATGTTAAAAAGAAAGAGTTATTTTATAGAATTTATTGTGCACAGTGGGTATTCCATACACGGGACCTGTTTCTCTGAGTCCCCAAATCAAAAGATTATTCTTATATTTAAAAATGTCAGTCCAACGGTGCTGCTGGCAATGAAACAAAACTCCAATTTATGCCTAATACCAAGTTTAAGTCCACTCCTATGCATTATAAGAATTAATCATTCTTTTTAAGTGAGTCCTTGGACGAATTAAGATTATTTTAACATTTACAGCACACAGCTATGCATCTTATAGCTGAATTCATGATTGTGAGGAATATGTAAAATAATACAACATTGGAGTTGAAAGTCATTCAGGGCACCTCATCAGTCCAACCCAAACCTTTTTATGACTATAAACAAGTAATTACCAAATTAGTAACATCTCAATTAATAATTAGGATATTATTTGACCACAAGCATTCCTCATGAGCCTACAACACATTTTCTTTGCATGTTAAAAGTATCAGTAACTCTTATTGAGAAACAAATCACAATTTGATTTAGAGCTTGATTAGGCATTTAACTACTGAGCTGTAAAACAGAAAAAATACTCAGTCTTCAAAAAATAAGACCACACACATTATGGAAGAAGAAGAAAAAAGTAGAAGGAACAAAGAATATTTTTCACACACAAATGGTAACAGGGAAAATTTTATAGCTTTTTCTGTGTTTTACTACAACCATTTGGCTCATGAAATTCATAGAGCTACACCCTCAGAAATCACGACTTAATATCGGCAAGGAAGGCCTAAAAACATGTCCTGATCTATAGAAATGTGGGTGTTGTCTCCACCATCTCCAGATATCCAGAGACTGTGACACAACTCAGAGCACTTCCTTCGATGGTGGAGAGCAGCCAATCAATACTCAATCAATACTCATGCCTGAGAAAATAAAAGCCAAGAAAATATCCTAAGGCATATTTCATTAAAGCTTATATTACTCACTCCACTTTTAAATAAGAACATATATTCGAAGAAAAACCTCTACATAAAACACACTGAATTTGCAGGCTATGCTTCACGTTTCTTTTGAATTAAAAGAAACTGACATTTCTCTAAGGAATACACAAACTGTTTTCTCCCCAGCTCAATACTTTACTGGCTCTCAGTCTCATCTCTCCTTCACCCAGCACACACGTTTAATTTCTGAAACTAAGAGTTTGTCTTTGTGAAGTTCTTCAGGAAAGTATAATTAGATAATACATAATTACATTTATATAATTTTATATAATTAGATTTCTGACAACTCGTTTATGGGATAATATGGCCCTCACACTGCAGAATCAATGCAGCTCACAAATTAGTAGTGGATTTGATCTTTGCAATGCCTCAGCAGAGCATTATATACAGGAGAAGCTGAAGGAAAATGTCACTTAAATTACTTGCTGCAGCAGCACAGGAAGTCTGTAATTGATCCACAAACATAATTGGAATCCTGAATCAATATTCACTGTCCAAACCTCAAATAAGTATTTCTTTCACAGTGGACACAACAGGAGAGAATTTGGCCATTGGACCCACTTTCCACTGTTTTCAAACATCAAATGTATCACAATCTAGCTCCTCACCAGTAGGACAACTCCTACAAGTTTATTTCCCACTAAATTTGCCTTACTCTAGATATAATAACAAATAAAAATAGCAATTGTTTTGGACAACTGCTATTTATCAGTGAAATCTTTACAGCTTTAAGGAATCAGAGATCTCTTTAATGATTTAACACCAAATGAGTCGCTATCAATATTAGCTGAATTATTGCTGCTTAATAATTACTTCTGGTTTGATCAAAATTTCCATTTAGATTTAGATACATCAAGAAGGCCTCAATCCACTAAATCCTTATCAAAATGTTCTGACATCTCTAGTTAATTAACATATAAAATCTAGTTCCTTCAAGCATTTTGAAGTTGAGTCTATGTATAAAGATTTTTCTCCTTCTGATTGTCAATTGAAAATTCTCGATAAAGATGCCAGAACAGAAAGAACATCCACTAAAAAACATAACTCACCCTGACAAATTTCTAAGCTTACTACAAAAAGAAGTAAGAAATAATAAAAGTTATTTTACAGGAAAGACAGATAATCCTTAGCCCTTTTAAAGACACTCATAAGTCTTCAGTAGACCTAAACGAACAACAAAAAAAATTACATATATCCAGTGATAGCTCAGAATTCTTTTAAAGCCTTCCTGAGTAGTTTCTATAAAAATCAAAGCTCCTCAGACTGAAGAGCTCAAACTTCTGGAAGAAGGATAGCTACAACAACCAAGGAAAATGTGAACTACTTTAGCCTTTGAAAGGTCACCTCACCACATACAAAACTGAATATTCCTTGAACATGTCCCTTTGCAAGAAGCAGAAACTGTTTGACATCAAAACTGAAGACAGTGTTGAATAGTCAGGTTTTCTTTCACAGTTCGGAGTAGCTGATATTTACAAAACCTTGGCAGAAATAAGATGGCAAAAGTGCTAGGACAACTTCTAACATATTGCTGTCTACTGGAAAGGACAAGCTGAAGTGTCATAGTCTTGATCAAAAGATTTTCATCAAACTTTGCAGGCTGGTAGGCTGCTTTATTCAACAGTGACTAATTCTCCTCGGGGGCTTCCAGTTCCAAAAATGTTGGAAATGTTTTCACATGCTTAGAAAACACAGAATAGCCCTTAGTCTGTACACGAAGCACTTCATCTTCCCAATTACAAATGCTTTTATATATAAAAGGATGGAGCTTAAGGCTAAGCAGTTTCCTCCTGCTTCATATCCCTTGGTAATTAGGTACCAGACTGACATCCCTGGAATATTTCCTGATGATGTGCTAATATTTGGCTCTTTGGCCTCAGTGTCACTCTGAAATAAATGCAGTTTGAAGACTGCCAGCAAGCTGCAGTGTGGATCTCCTATCTGTAAACTCTGCTTTAGCAGAATTTTTGTTAGCTCTGGCTTCCAAGTATATTTTATAATGTATGACAAACTGGTGTCAATGTTGGTTACTAGTTAAATAAACAGGATTTGGGTTTTCTTCTGTGGTACTTAAGTACAGATACATATAGAAATGAATCGAATCTACTTTCACGCTTTGTTTTTCCTACATTAGAAAGGAAAACCACTGGTCTCCCTGTAAAATGAAACTGGTTATGGCCCTTGCCCACCTCTCTCTCAATTCCACTTTATGCTCATTTTTCTTTCTAAAGGATGCCCACAAAAAGGCTACTCAGTGCTTATGTCACTAACACTTATGTAAAAAAACCCTATAGGGCTGATACTTCCTGGGGCTGCATTTGCATTTTCATGGGTACATAAGTGGCTGATCTTGAATAATTTAAAAGTATCTCTTTTTTCCCTGTCTGATCACCTCAGCTTAATTCATGAAATTTTAAGTGCAAGCTTTTTAGTCTGGTGATGGATTGCTGGGGTGGATTTTGGAGGGAGGGTTATTTTTTTTTTTCCCTAATAGTTCTTAGAATTATCCAATTTTGTCTCTAATCTTTTGCCTAATTAAGAAGAACAGCTTTGACTTCTAGACCACTAATTCCAGCCTGGGAAGCTCCAGCAGCAGCCTCAGTCACAGCAGTGAAATCACATTGCCTCCTCCTCAGCCCTTCTTCCTTGATCTGAATCACATTCTTGCAGCACTACCTTTACAGGTGGAATCTCTTTAGTTTTAGGTTGATGTATTTGCTGTAACTGAAAGGCTCATTTCTGTGTGCCAGGGACATCAAGCATGAAGATAAAATAGCAGGCACAAACAGCACTCCTGCAGGAAGCACAAAGATGCATTGAGGAACCTGGGATCGCTCAACAAACAAAAAAAGCTGCAATCAGCAATCAGAAATTGAGACAAAGTTTGATCATTGTTTTTATGGAGCATTTAGATTGCACCATGGAAACTGAATTTCATTTATCATATGCCCTGTGCATCAGCAAATGGTCACAATGAGATAAAAAATCATGGATTTGAATTGTTTAGCCGCTCTGATCCCTTCCTGTAAAATGAATCCTCTCAAAATTGCCATTTCTTAAAAGTGTTCTTGCTAAACACATCCCTTGCTTGTCACAAGATCTCTTTCCATGTGACAATGAATATTATTCAAACAGACACAAATTAATGTTATTGCCTTGACAGAGAGTATGAAAAGAGCACGGAGAACATGACACGACATTGTCAGCGATGCAACAACCTTCCACTGCAAAAACAAGCAGCAAATAAGTATCTGCAGGTGGCCAGGCAATGTGATCCTGCAAAGGCACATTCAGACCCCGTCACCATCCACGGGGTTCAGGTGCACTCACATGGCATCGACTCACAGAGCTTGTGCAACCTTAAACACTTCCAGCACCTCAGAACAAAACTTCAGCTCAGTTGCAGGGAAATAGGCAAGAGACATTAAAGAGATTAAAGCTATTCAAATCAATCCATAGTTTTAACCAAGCTCTTTAGTAAAATAGAGGGTATTTTAGAACACCAAGAAAGATAAAAAGAACTTTACTTTCTATGCATATTATAGAAACATTGTTTGATTTTAACAAATTATACACGGACATTTCCAAGTTTATTACAAGATTTTACCAGGTTCTTAAGCTGAGGGAGGGCATTTGCATAAATACCAACACGAAGACCCAAGTTTTACATTTCCCAGCTATATTTACTTATCATTCCTCAAAAAAGAAGTTTCTCAATTTTGAAAATAGTCTGCTATTTAAACTGACATCTAATTTATCAAGGCTCTTTTTTCTTAAATGGGAAATTAGTCCCCCATTTTGAAATGTTCAAAAATTAACATTTTTTCCATCTCTTTTACTCAAGTATGAGCATTCTGCTCTGAGCCCAAAAAAACCCCAAAGAGAATAGAAAGAACTGAACTAAAAGCAAAAAAAAAAAGAATTGAAAGAAAATGGGAACAGAAATAAAAAGCAAATAACTTTATTCTAATGTCATCTCACCTACAGATTATAAAAAAAAACCAAAATCAGATTTCCTACTGTGCTGGAGAAGTGAGGGTATTAAACCAAGGAGAGGTTTTGGGAAATCTGTGGAAGAAACAGGAACAATACTCCCTAAAAGACAAGAACTACCCAGCAGGAACAGCTATTGTGTCCTCTTTTCTCTAATTCAAAGACGGGAAGTTTGCTTCCTAAGGATCCCCATGAGACAAGAGAAATATAAACAGTAGCAGGCAGAATTTTGCAGCTCTAAAAAGGAGAATATGCAGTAGAGCCAAAATTAAAGGAAGATCAAAAAACCAAAATCATTTATGCCATGTGTGTGCATAATGGATTCATATCAAAAATGTTCTTTCTTTTCCCATTGTTGAGGAGCTGCTGTGGCCCTCAGAATATTTTAGTGTTATCCATGTAACAATGCAACAACAATTAGCTGAATGCTTTCCACTCTCACTCAGTATAACACCTGGAATGTACAAAATGTGCTTTAGCACATTTCCTTCTGTTTAACTATTATATTTGGCACATATAGAATGACAAAAGGATTATGAAGCAAACAATGGCCCTGTGCTCCTTTTTCTTCGAAAGCATCTTGTTTCCAAAAGGGGCTTGATTGTTTACAGCATTTCATTTCTCATTACTGGTAGTTACTGGATCAAGAACTGAAGCACTTCACCTGACCAGTTCATTGTGTTACACTGTTTAAAAGTTTGGGAGAGTTTCAGACTAAAACAGACACAACAGGCAACAACAACAACAAAGCATAGTCAGAGCAACAACCACGTCCACTTCATGACATTTCCTTAACAACACTTGATCAAAGAAGAAAGAACAAAGGGGAAAAAACAGAAAAAAAACCAAAAGCAAAAACCCCTCAGAGCCACAGAGTGGTTTTTATTTAAATGAAAATGCACATTAAATATTTGCTTTAGTTGTGTTTTCTCTGTTCACAGTTTGATCATCACGTCTCATGACTTTTCAGGGTAGTAAACAATCATTGTCCCATAGGAAGCAGTAAT
This sequence comes from Daphoenositta chrysoptera, assembly GCA_013397915.1. Taxonomy (NCBI): domain Eukaryota; kingdom Metazoa; phylum Chordata; class Aves; order Passeriformes; genus Daphoenositta; species Daphoenositta chrysoptera. The sequence goes on from VZRO01000762.1 coordinate 1,306,628, forward strand.
TTACAGGGTATTTTGACATTTAAGATATAGCAGTTAAAGTTCCCAATAGGCATAATTAGAGCAAAAAATGCACTAAAGTGAACAACCAGACAGCATTTGTGCATTGATATTTGGAGAAATAAAGTCCTAACCACAAGGGTATAGCCAGTCTTGGGAAGTATTAAACAGAAAAGTCCCAGACAAATCAAACAAATTCTTAACAGAAATGGTCAAAGAAATTCCTTGTCTCTTATGACTGGAAGTACATAACTTAACCTAGACCCCAGATAAAATGATCAAATTTCATCATGACATACAGAAAGATAAATAATTTACTAAAAATCTGATTTTATGAATTAATGAATATATTGTTGGCAGCAAAAACTCACTGACATTAGGAAGAGAATAAAACACAGACATGGGATAAATGTTGAGAAGACAAAGAGCTGGACTCACCAGTTCAAAAGTTCACCTCTAAGTCCTGTGAACTCAACTGATGCAATAATTGGTGTCAACTTTGCCAACACGTGGTTACATTTTCATCTCTTGAAGCTGCTCTACTACATACACAGCATATGGGTTTCTCACCTAAGGGAAGAAAAGGAAAAAAAAAAAAATCAAAGTTTGACTGAAGATTCTCTAACTAACATTATTTTATGAGTCAGTAAAAGGTCAGTCTTGTTGTGATTAATTAGGATCATGATACAATTACCCTTACAGGGCCAGACCATCTGTCCATAAGAGCCCTCACAGCTACTCTGAACACCGTTTTCAAGCCTTATATTTATCACTAGTCTGGCTCTAATTCTGGCAGAGTCTCCTCTCTCCAATTCACAGCAGAGCACTCTAGCACAGCCCACAGAGGGGGTTCACCAAAGGGGGACCCCAGGGGGGGCTCAGAGCCCCAGCAGGAGCCCAGAGCTGCTGCAGCATTCACGCCGGGCAAGGGCTTTGCATGCCAGAGGGAGAAGTGCACAGACGTTCATTGCACAGCTCAGGGTACCTAAATACCAGTGCACAAACAGGATAGAACCTCATATAAACAGGAAGATCAACCCCCAGGATTTCACCCAGTCACCTGCAGTATTCCCTAGATATCACCTGTTATGGGAAGGTGTAAATAATCCCAGATAAGGCCACTGACCACAATCTTCCCGGGCCATTGGTCAGGAAGGTCACTGACCCATGGTCCTCTTTTCTAGCCCATCTCAGGTGCCCTGGAAGTGTTTCCATGGTTACCACCGGGCCTAGGGAAGATGCTTTTTTAGGCCTTCAGGCCTGCTCCTCTAGAACACCCATGGTGGAACCCAACACGCTGCCAGGGCAGGGCAGGAGCAGCAGCAGCCAGGAGCACCCGCGGCTCTGGGGCAGAGTCTGCTGAGGAACAGCTGAGGGAGCTCCGGGTCTCCTCCTGGAGAAAAAGGGGATCAGGGGGGACATTATTGCTCTCTACAACTCCTTGAAATGAGGTTGTAGCCAGGTGGGGGTCAGGCTCTTTTCCCAAACACTGGGACCTGCAGAAATATCCTCGTTGTGCCAGGGCAGGTTCAGTGTGGGAACCTGGAATGCAGAGAATATTTCCCTGCCTGTTTTGAAGGGTTCT
>VZRO01000763.1:421-25314 GCA_013397915.1 Daphoenositta chrysoptera
CCCCGCGGAAGGACGGGGTCGGGTTCGGGGGACGTCGGGCGGAGTTCCCGGGAGCGGCTGCCCGGATTCACCTCGGGGCACCGGCACCGCCGCCGCTCCCTTTCCCGGCCGGCCCTGCCGCTTTTCGGGGGCCCAGGGCGGGCAGCCCACCGCTCCGGGATGCCGCCGCTCCCTCCCGAGCCGCGGGCGCAGAACGGCCTGAGGGGGCCCGGTCCCGCACCAGGGCTCAGCCCCGCTCCCTCCGGAGCCACCGCTGTCCCGCTGGACGGGGACAGCACATGCCCGCCCATGGCCCAGCTCGCCCAGCTCCACTCCCTCTGTGGACTTCGGTGGGAGCCAGATGCTGTCTATAACTGCACAATGGCAAACGTGGAAATAATCTCAGCCTAAGCATTCTGACAGTAAAAACAGCGAGTTGCTTGGGATGGCGAGGTGGGACACCAGCTGCAGAGTTCTGCTGGCCCGGGGTGTGCGTGTGGAAAGGCGGCTCAGCCCGTTTCTGACTGAGATGTGCTCCGGGCTAAGCTCGCCCAGGGCTGCCGAGCTGCCCCACAGCTCCCACTGTCCGGCACGGGGCTGGGAGCGCTGGTGGGAGCGTGGCCCTGGGCTGTGGCCAGCACTGCCAGGTCACCCGTGTCACAAAGGGTCGCAGTCCGCAGCCGAGGAGAAGAAGGCCTCCCTCAATCAGACCAAGCAGTGAAAAGTGTGTTTTATAAAACATATTTTTACTTTCAGTCTTGGGGTTTTGGTCATCTTGAGGGAAGCAAGGAAAGGCATTATTTAAATAGTTGTAGCTGCTGGGGATTATTTTCTAAATTAACAATGGTAATTGTGCCTGCCAAATCCAAAGTTGAGGGGATTCATTTATTTCAACTCTCCAGACAATAGCACAATTTTGGGTTTCATATTGCAAGCTCTGAAAACCAAATAGTGGGACTGATGTTTAAAAAAAAATAATTCAAACAACATCAATTCATCAGACTTAAATCCAGCTCTTTCCACTGTGTCAGTTTAACTTGCACTGAGAAAAGTTGCTGCTCAGCAAAAAAAAGAAAAAAAATTCCTTTTTAACAAAATGAATGCATCATACATAAAACATCATGGACCATACAATTAGTAAGCAAATGTAAGAGTTCAGCTCAGTTCATAATTATTCAGCAAACCTATTCAGAATGATTTTTTTCTCCCTGCAGCAATCTACTGTGTGGGCTCATTACCACTGAAAATCTAACGAAGAAACCACCACAGAAACTGCACAAAATAAGCCCATATGCTCGAGACACTTTAGCTCAGCCAGCCCTTAGCAAGAGCCTCTTAAACCCGGACGTGGAGGGAACCCAAGCTCATTTCTCTGCGGTGTTTGCACTCCCAGCTCTCCAGAGGTGCCCTGCCATTCGTGCAGCTTCAGGTGCATCAGCTGGAGCCACTCGCTGTCCTCCGTGGTGCCACCAATGCCCTGTGGTGTCACAAGCAGCCCTGGTGACAGGCCCTGTCCCTGGAGCAGAGCCTCCCAACAGCCACTTTGCAAAAGAGCTGATGGGTTTCTCTTGGCAGGGATTTCTCTTCCTAGAGGGGACATTCGGTGAAAGGAATCGGAATATTTTGAAAAATAGGTCTTCAAATCTGGCAGTTGTCATTTTCAGGAAAGTTTTCAGCATTTCCTCCTGGAACAGTTTCGGGAAACTATTGCATCTCCTCTCTCTGAAACTACAGCGAACGCGGTGGTGGAACGGACGCAGGAGGCAAATGTGTAAAATCATCGGATGAGCTGGGAGCGCAGGGAGCTCGGAGCCAGCTCCCGAGGGAAGGCGTCGCTCCACAGGGGATACTGTCGGTCTGTCTGCACCTGCCTGGGCTCCCGAGAACAGAAGGATTTTGGGTGTGGAAGGGCTGCTCTGGGCAGGTCCCGGAGCCCAGCCCGGTTCTGGCTGTGCCCAGAGCAGGCTGAGGGCTGTGGCAGAGGCTGTGGCACATCGTGCCAGGGACCTGCTGCCAGCACAGTCCCACCGGCTGAAAGGGACATGTGGGGACTTCCAGCCACCCGACCTTTGTCACTCCTTGTCCTTTGCTGCTTGAGTGTCTGAAAGTGACATGGTTAGTAATTGAGATTAAAGACAATTTCATCTGTGAAACCTGATTTGCATTTAGTTTCTGGGAAGTTCACCTTGCCCGTGTAAAGATTTCATGCTTAGTTTTACCAACAATGTGGTTTCTGGAAAGACTGAACCAAATTCTTTCAGACACTTTACTGCTTCCCATTTTTAAAAATGCATAGCTGAATAAACAGAGTTAAGGGACTAAAACCACCTCAGTCGTTTCCCATAGGGATCGACAGCAATTTCAGAACTTATCCCTTCACAGGGATTTTCCTGTTGGCTTCTTCTGCAAGGTTGGTCAGCTGGTTTAGTTCCTTTATGTGGCTGCAACCTTAAGCTGTGTATTTTTCCTGTTTGGGTTTACAGGTCTCTCTGTATGGATCATGATATTTTCACAATATCAGCAGAGTTTTCCATTGCTGCAAACAGCTTTTTTTCACCAATTTAGTATACTGAGTCCCGTTTATGCCACTTAGGTGAAAACATTTGCAGCACATGTGGCACTTTGGTGTACCTATAATGAACACCAAAAATACATTTTGGTTGAACATATAATTTATATGATTAAAAAACAGGATAGTGCTAAAATCATATGACACTGAGAGTGTACATTAGTAAAAACATAGGAACCCTAAAGCAATTTTTCCTGTCCATAGCACAGTCTACTGCTTGGGCTTTTATTTTTCCCCTTCAAATTCCCATCTCTAAAACACACATGTAGGATCAGGCGTTCCATTGGGAAGGGGATATTAAAAAAAAAAAAAAGAAATTTATATATATATATACACACAGCACAACAGAAATAGGCAGAAGTAGTGAATTAGTTTGGCTACAGGAACAGTAAAAGTTTTATGTTTCCTAAAATAGCTCAGTGAAACATAAATAAAAAAATGGCACCTCTCTGTATGGCTAATCGGTGTTTAACTCTCCTCAGTGTTTTATGGTGGAGTTTGTGTGACCAACTTTGTTCTGCTGTTTTCCTAAACTTGATCCAGGTGGGAATTTATGTAAGCGTGGTGGAGCAGGAACAATCTGTGAGCATCTGGAAAGTCTGGCTCACTGTGGGTGATGCCAGAAAACCACCAAAGTTAATTCATTTTTCATCATCTTATAAATTAAATTACTGTGAAAGGAGAGAGCCAGAGGGTGTTTTATAAAGTCCTGATGACTTAATTTCCCCTAAGTATTAGCTTCACGCGAGCACTCTCCCTGGTGCTTCCTCTCCTCATCCTGCCATCCCCTGGGACGCCACAGGCGCGGTCCCATCCTCCCCTTGCCTCCCTGTCAGGACAGCGCTGGGCGGGTTTGGAGGTCACTGGTTCACCCACTGAGAACCAGGTTGGCTCCTCCTGGAGAACCTCCCCAGGGCTGCGTGTCCGAGCATCCCCCCCTGCTCTGTCCCCTGCATCCATCCCATCCCGGCCGTCAGGGCTCTGGACACTCCGGACACATCCCCTGACCTCCCGGCTCTGCTGCAGAACACCCTGCACGTCCTGGGGCGACGGGGATGCTCGAGACCGTGGGGCCCAGAGCTCAAAGCCAGCAGGCAAATAAAGCTGCCCCTGTGTTTATTATTTATGTTTCGTAAGGTTTAACAGCACACTGTGCGTTTCTGAGCCACCGGTGAACCTTGGCTCACAGTCCTGATTTTTCCAATTTAAATCAAGTGCCGCTGCCCACACACTGTAGTGAAGAGGCATCCCAAGGCAGCGAGCACCAGGTCCAGCAGCATGAATTCACCTGCCCCACTTCAGGAATTTGCTTTCCAGCAGGAATTACTCCGGCACTATTGGCTGCCCCTGCTCCTCGCCGACAGCCTCCCCCAAACCTCCCGTGTCCCCACAGAGGCACAAAGGGTTAACCCTCTCCTGCTGCCCATAACCACCGCTCCTCCACCATCACGGCCCCTCAGCATCTGTACAAAGGGCCTGATTTAATCCGGGTTGCAGACGACTCACATTGTGCTCGCAGCCTCGGAGTGATGTCGGGTGATCAGGTTTCCAACTAATATCCAAGGCACAGCCCGGGCACTGAGCGGGAACAAAGGCACCTTTGTTACCGAAGAAAAAAAAAAATCCCCTGAAGATATTAGCAGTGCAGTAGAGTTCAAACTGTTAAATGATTCAAATATTATTTAATGAATACATTTGAAATGAGGTCTCACAACCCAGAACACTTTTTAGACCATCATTTACAGAGAGTCGCCTCTTCGCTTACTTCTTTATGAAGTTGCTGCTTTCAGATTTCAATTATGGTCATTTTGCTTCCAGCCTTTTTCAGGGACTTCCCGTGTTGGTGTAGCTCGGTTCTTTTTACAGTACAGTTTAGCCAGTGACTACTGGGTTTTTCAGAAGTCCTGATAATCACATTCCCTTAATTTACCTTGGACCGTATCTCTGTGTGAGAAACAAGGGAGACAGAGCCTTCTGCAAAAGGAGAAACAGCATTAAGTGTTGTTCTAGAGGGTGCTAAAGTCAAGCTTATAAAACAGAAATTTGGTAAATCAGCGTATCAAAATTTTAGCTGGGATTGGAGAAGCTCGACAAAGTTCAGATTCAACAAATACCTTGAATTTCTTGTGTGTGTTGGATATGCAATTCTAAACCAGAAAGAACGTGTAATTTTTGAGAGAAAAATGAAAGAATAAAGGTAGATGGGGTTCAGGAAAGAAACATGTCTCCAACCTGAGGAATGAAATTTTAAAATTAAATTAGGGCTTATTGTGCTTATAGCAATGAGAAATCCAAGGCTTCTCTGAAGCACGGACAGCAGATACTGTCCCTGAAGGGTAACAGCAGCACATCTGGGGCTGTGCTGATGCCTGCTGAGAGGTTTTTAAAAACACAGCATAACTTGAAAAAGTGGGGAAAGAACACCAGAACAGAGAGACTACAAGTACCAGAACACCAGCAAAAAAAAAGGCACAGGGCAGTGGCAGAAATACCTCCAGACTCTGTCATCAGCTGTGCTGCAAAGCAAACCACATCCCCTCCCACCAGGCACCCTCCTGGCTCTACTGCCAGGGGCTGGCACCTCAAACAGCCACCGCTGAGGAGACAGGGGCAGCAAAACAGGGTTTCACTGAAGTCATATTAAAGGTCCTAATGCAGGTGGTGCCTCAGGTGGAAGCAATTGAAAATCTGCCTCCAAAACCTGGGCTTGACACATTATCATTATAATCGTTAAAACTACTCTGCGTGCCAGAAGTTTGTTTGTGGTAGGGTTTGCACGCTGAATTCTGCCCACAGCAGGCAAGGAGGAGGAGGCTCCCAGGAATAAAACGTCTGCAGCCATTACTCTCTGGATAATCTCTGCTTCCCGACAATTATATGCTGTTGATTAAAATTCCTTTTCCATATCAATTCAAGCAAGTAGAAAGTCTTTCATTAAAAGTTACAAAACTTCAAAGAAAATCTTTTCCTGATGACTCTATCGAGACACAATTCAATGGAGAAGACTCTCGAATTGTATGAACTGAATAAAAACCACAGCAACAGCCCCGTGCTTCAGACTTTGCCATAAAACCACGGCACTGCACTTCCAAGGATGTGATGTAGCTCCTAAACATGGCTGAATCGACTGAGGCTTGGAAATGCAGACAAAGTTGTGTTACAGGACATTTTCAGATTGCTCAGAGAGTACTTAGAAAGACCTGAGGGTGGAAAATCCCAAAAGACCCAAAATCTCAGCAGATTTTTTCCTGACATTTCTCAGTCTACATGTAAAGGTGAAAGACAGAAATCATTCCCCTTTCTCTTCAGTGATTAAAAATCATTCAGAAAAAAAGCAAATTCCTTGCAAGCCCCCTTTAGATCACATTTGTGTGCAGCCAAGTGATGGATTTCAAAGGTTACTGCTGGAATATGGTTCACAGCAGTCTATTCCAGTGAATAACTATCACGTTTACATATCCATTACATCAAAACTACGTTACACTTCCACTGCTTCCTGTTGGTTTGCCATCTGGAAACTAAACAAGCTGGTAGTAAAGACAGAATTCAATTCTGCATTTACCAAAGGAGCCGTACAAGTCTCCATTTGCAGAGGTGGTTGCACACCCTGAGCAGGCAGAACTCTGCCCAGAGCCAGCACTGGGCCTGCCCTGAGGGCAGCTCATCCAGCCCCAGGGATGGGAGCAGCCAGGGAGGGACACCCAGATGCGCCTCAGCACCCCTGGTGCCCCGTGGGAGGCACTTCCCACCTGCAGCCCCCTCCTCCTGCCCAGCCCAGCCCCTTCCCCTGGGCAGCCACAGCACAGGAGCCCTCCCTGCTCAGGAGTGTTCCAGCTGCACACACCGCTCAGCCTGAAATCCCAAACCAAACCCAGCCCCAGAGCAGCCTTTGGGACCCCAAACACCAGCTCAGGAGCAAAATAGGAGTGCCTGAGATAAGAGACAGAGCTTTTTATGATCAAATTTATTTAATTAAATTTCATTGCCCGCTTTACTGTCAGTCACACCAGAGACTGCCAAAGGAAACTAAACATTGTACATTCACTACAAGATTCTCTCAAATTTTCACAACTAATCCAAATCCATGGAAGTCACAGGGCCCCTTTCCCTCTGTGTTTCAACACATTAACAGTGGCAGGACATGAACTCCAGCACTGAGGAGACCTGAGCCCTGGGGTTCCAGGAGAACTTCAATGTGTGTGTGCCCCATCTCTGCACTCACCAACCCAACCTCCTGGTGCTACAGGACAAATAACCCCTCAACTGCTAACCCAGAGAGGAAACACAGCACAGTTCTGTGGGGGCTGGAGGGTGGGCAGGTGCAATGCACAGGGGAGGCACCAGAGCCAGGCAGGAGTGGCAGTGCCAGCACCAGCACCAGCACACCCTGCACAGCACCCCTGGCCCACGCTGCCAGTGCAGGGATGTCTTGTCACTGATGGGAACAGAAATCAGATCCCTCCTGGGAACTCAGGCAAGGCTTGCCCTGCCAAGGGTGCTGGGAGGAAACCAGGCATTAGTAGATCTTTATCTAATTAGTGCTTTTAAAATACTTTTTCTTTGATCTAACAGGCATTAGGATAATGTCCCCCTGTTATGTGCTCTGAAGAGTTCCTTAAACATGCTGAAGACCTTTTCCCTATGGAGTTTCCTACAGGAGGCATTTGTTATCCCAGGGGCTCTTTGCACATCAGCCCCTCACAGACAGCAGGGAAACGTGTCAGGGGCTACAATGAAACTGTCATCATATCTGAAAGTCTACATCTCCCAAAGTGTATTTCCAACATCAAAACAGCTAAAATCACAATTGTATTCCATTGCTCTGTGTGAAATCCAGACCACTTGCATGGGTTCCAAAGAGAAGCTCTGGGAAACAGCCACTGCACTGGCAGGAGTTTTCCTGGAGGGAAGGGCTGTCCCTGTCCTCACTGCCCAGCCGAAGATACACTGGAAAATGCTCTACAGGTACTGTCAGTGTACTTGTCTAAAAAGCAGCTTCTGGAAAATTTCAAGTTGCAAATTACTTTATAAATCACAAGTCATTTTTCCTTAATCTTGCCAATTTTAATGAAGAAAAACGTTAGCATTTCAATGTACAAAAGTCCAATAAAACATGATTTTTTTTCTTTTATATCAGTGAGTGGGTAAAGTTTGGGTTAAACTTATTCAACAGTAAAAGTCTTCCAATTTCCACTAGTAGAAATTTTTTTTTTCTGATTTGACTAGAGGATAATGACAATCCAGAAATAAATAGCTATAAATACATTCATTGTTCCTATTCCAAAAACTCGATACATAGGGAAGACATAAAACCGAAATTAATTTGAGTGTCCCTTTACAACGAGAGATGGGCAAGTTAGAGCAGAGTGACTTGGACAGGAGAGAAAAACAAGTAGGGCAGAAATTGGTCCAGTATTGACATTCATGAACATACCAGTTAGCGAAATTCATCCTTTAAATGACACTACTCAGTTGATTTTTTATTTGCTTGGGGTATACATAATGAAAGCAGTTTCCTTGGAATCTTTGCTAGGACAGGTGTAGCACCCGGAGACACTGTGAGCACCCCTTCTGTCTGCGTGTGTGTGTAGTTATTTACAGAGTCATGCACCCACACACACGGCCCAGATCCGGCACCGGCGCCCGCCCGTCCTCACTCGTCATTGGCAGCACTCGTTCCTCTCACTTGCCCTTGGTTACGCAGCTGTGGAGAGAGGAAGAGCAATTTCTGCGTTAGCAGCTTCTTCAGACAGAGCTCCAAGCAGGCAGGGAGATTATCTCCAGGGAAAAGCAGGACAGCCACCACCGGGACTGAGTCACACCAAAGCAATGCCGGCTCCTGAGGGAATCTCAGTGGGAGCTGTCCTTGGGTAGGACCTGCCCCCAGGGGTGGGAGCAGCTCCCTTCACTGGGGATCCCACACGGATGGGTGGGATGTGGCACCCTTGGGCTGGGATGTTACAGCAGTCCCCGTGAGGAACAGCAGCGCCGAAGCGCTGGGCAGGCACCAAGAGCCTCTAACTCCTGGAGAATCTGCTCCCGCAGAAACGGCTCTAACACAGTTTCGTGGCTGTAAAGACCAGGTGGAACTGGATTTCAAGAAGGTGGTTGGAAGGTGACGCTCCACAGCCTCCCTAAGTGACACGGAGTGCTGCTGACGTGTCTGCCCGGTGCCCAGAAGGGCTGGGTGCCAGGGCTCAGCGCCATCGCCACGACAGCAGCACATCCCACACCTCGGGTGCCTGCACTGGGAAAGCATCAGGCACCAGCAGGAATTCTGCACCTGCAGCAGTGCCCACCTGGCGTGCCCTGGGCGCCGTGGGTCAGTCCCACCTGCTGATCACCACACCACTACCGAGCAGGAGGAAGGTAAGGCCCACATGGGTGGTGTGGGCATTGAGATGATTTCTGCTAGCAATTCCCATCCAAAAGAACATTAAATCCCTCTTCTCCTTTTCCATCCAGCAGTTGACTTACACAGCTCGCTTTGCCTCAGAACCTACAGAGAACTCCTCTAGACGTCCGCAGCCAAAGTGCCTCGAACGGAACCCTTCTTACGCATCTGAAGTGAAATAAAACGTGAGCTCCACACACAGAACCTGTGGTGCCGTGGTTAGTATGAGAGAAGGAATGACCTACAGGGCCAGGAACTGCTTCTCCCTGGCCAGGGCCAGGGCCAGCTGCAGCTCAGGGGGTTTGGACATGGTATGGTATTTCTTTTTGGCAAGGAGACCTGGGAATTGGAGAGCAGCTGTAAAAAATGCTGCTTGGATTTTTACCAAGGCCACGATGCTCCAGCATGGATTCACTGCTCAGGATACCCAGTGTGGCATCTCTACCCTCACACAGGCATTAGAGAGGTTGGTGACAGGGCTTTGGCCGGGCCAGATGCTTTCCTGCTCTGCACTGATGAGCTGATGCATGTTTGATGGAGCAGAGGTGCTTCTCATCTCCAGCAGCCAGAGACAGAATCCACCGAGTGAAACATAAACAGTGAGAAAAAGATGGACTGGGATAGAGGAACTCTGGAAGAACACAGATGAGGATTCACAAAGTAACAAAAAGTAACAAAAGCAGAGATCCTGACTATAAAAATCGACTGAAGATGAAGCACAGGAGCAACAAAAGAACTGGAATGTGCACAGAACCCAGAGAAAGATCAGCTCAGAGCAGAAGGAAAAAAGGGTGTTCATGAGAAGGGGAAGAGTACCAGGACACTGTGTGGGAAAGAACATGCACTGGCAGCCCTTCTTTGGGGGCTGCCTGGTTTGGCTCTCAGTATCACAGAAGTGCCTGGTGCAGCCCTGACCACCCCTGACCACTCTGCAGGGACAGGAGCATGGACGTGTCTGTGTCACACTGAGCACCTCATCCCTGAGCACCCACTTCCCAGAGGTCCTGGCCATAAATCACACTTCGTGGTGTACTGGGGATGTAATGGCAGTCACTGGTGAGCACAATGGATGGAGCAGTTGAATATGAAACAAGATGACAAATTAGTTTGGATAAAACTAGCATTCATATTATTTGGCAGTGACATTTTTGCCTTTAGGTTGTTCTCCAATAACGCACTGCACCACAAACCCATTGAAATTACATCATTTATAGGTGTTTGTAGATACCCCTCTTGCATCAATTGAAAAAACCCCGAGATAGTAGGTCCCCACTCCTCTCACATTTCACAATATCCACAGCAATCTGGGTTAGTGCAACATCAACACATTTATCTTGTGAAAAAAAAAAAATCAAAACAACCCAACTTTTCCAAACAATACACAAATTCCTGACACTAACATCTTACACAACAAGCTATTTGCAAAAAACTATTTGCCTTTGCAAAATGGGAAAATATTAAGTAAATACGTTTGATGTTTAAGAATGAGGATAAATGCTACACCCAGAGACGTGAGCTGGGTTCAGCTTAAGGTAAGAACTAAAAGAGCAGCAAGTATTTTGGAAAAAAAATATTTAAAAGGAACTACTTACCAGTGAGAAATGTGAAATAAAACATCCACAGTCCACAGAGACACAAAGGAACAATTTCATCAGGCACACAGGTGTGTCAGGTTCTGCTGCCTCTCTCCAGCACACCTCTGGTGTGCACTCCTCACTGCCACTACCCTTGCTCAGGGAAACTGGATAAAGTCTGTTTCAGTCCAAATGAAGAACTATGAATGTGCAAAAGGGAACCCTTCTGGCAAAATTCAGTTTAGAGAGGAGAGCTGTTATGCTTCCTCCTTCACAGACACCTGAGAACAGGTGGTTCTAGGAAATTGGAACTCAAGAACAAACCCCCACTATCTGAGGGAAAAACTGCCAAAAACACCCAAATGCCCATGAGAGAGCACAAGGTCTGCAAGAGTGAGTGAACACCTTGTCCAAAGCACATTCTGGGGCTGCTGACCCAAACCCTTCAGTTTATGGGAAAAGAACATTTGGTGCTACCAGCTCAGCACAGGACCGTGAAGAAACACTTCTTCCAAACCCAGGAAACATCCCTACACAACACAGGCTGTTCCATGGTTTGGGAAGTCCCTGGAGGGCTCAAGTGGGGAGGGAGGAGCTGCAGCTGGTTTGGTACCAACAGCAAAGATGCAGCAGGCACAGACCACGGAATGTGTCACAGGGCCCCTGTCCACAGGTCTGAAGCCCTGAGAAACCAGGTTAGAGGTGTCTGGAGCGAGTCAAACCATGCAGACAGCAAGTTGTAGCTGAAGACACTTCGTGTCTTGGAAGAACCAGGACACTGGAACTGTCTAGGTAATCTGAAAGGGTTCAGGGCATGAAGCAGTTGTTAAAATGGGAAGGAAATAGAACTGCAAATCCAAGAACTGCAAAAAACCTGCGGAACGCCAGCAGGATTTAACATGGGAAGGGTTCATGCCAAAGGTCATGTTCTGCAAAGACTCTACAGAAGAAGGCTTCCTTCCCAGCCTGTGGTGGTCCTCTACCTCTAAATGGAAAGAGCAGTGACAGTGCCCTGTGTTGAGCTTTGTCCCAGACATCAGCCCACGACACGTCAGGCCACACGGATTTGGTCCTCACAGCCATTAAAGCAGGAAAACTGACATGATCTCAGGTGATTTCACTGACTTTCTTTCTGGAAGCAAAACTGTGGTTTGGTGTGCTAATCAGAAGTGGAACAGCTGACACGTGACACATTGAAAACATGTTTGAAGAGAAAAAGTAATCAGATCTAGCGATGAGTAGAAATGAAACAAAGCAAGACACGTGATGGAACAGGACAGTGACAGCTTTGAGTTCCAACCAACAAGTGACAGAAGGGACTTTGTGCAATGGGTGTGGTGCCATAAACACAGAGGTAGTTCAGGGCAGACATCCTGCATTTAATGACATCAGAGGGCCTTACCTTACAGCCACTTCCAGCACAGAATGCAGGAGCTTGAGGCACATGGGGCTGCACTCAGGGGCCACAGTGCTTATCAGCAATTGCCCAAACACACACACACAGGGATGGACACCACACAAGCTGCCTCAGTTTGTGAGCAGATTAATCTGCAGGTAGAAGCACGCACACCTGAGCCTTTAAAAAAAGCTTTCTTACCGCTTCCAGCTCCTTCTGGGTTTCATCCTCCATTCTCCTAATGTCCTCCATAGTCAGCTCAATCCACTTGTCAATCCAACAGAACAGCTGGCGATGGAAGTTGGTAAATATCCTTTTTTCTTGCTTTAAGAAGATAAACAAGCATTAGATCATAGGCCTAGGACTTGCAAAAGGCTGGAGAAGTGGTAGCAGCTGCTCAGTTTGAAGAGTTAAAAATCTTCAGGTGAGTGCTGCTTCACACTCCTACAGGTTCAGCTCCCTCACACCCCTGGATCCAATTGAAATTCACCACGTTTCTCAAATGCTTTAACATGGAAAAAATGAACAACTTTCACTATCAAAAAAAGAGTTTCAAGGAAGCTCAGCCATTCACATTACTTGAAAATTACGAAGAATGTTGTTAAAATCTGTTCCAGTTCCAAGGTGGCAGCAGACAAACCAGAACAGCCACCTCCTGAAGACTTTGCTTTTTTTTTCCATAGAGAATTGTTCTGGTACTACCAGTGAAGCCCCTCTTGTGGCAAACCAAGACATAAATGGTTTGACTGGCTGGGGAAATGGACAGGAATTGCCTGGCTGTGAGCATTAGGAAACTGCACTGCTGTTCCTGCTCAAACCCCCACATCAACACAGCCCTACAAGGCAGAAGCACTCACCTTTTGTATAAAGTTTTCAACTTTGTTCTGCAGTCCCCACCACTTAAATTTGATGGTCACCAATTTGTAAGCACACATTTTGGGACACTCCTCATCGGTTGCTAGCTCCTTCTGTTTGGGGTAATAGAAAAGAAGTTTTAATACTTTAAAAGTTTAATTATCAGAAATTATAATTCTAATTAGTGCATTAGAATGATAAATAATATTATTAATTTAGAGTAAAATAATTACATTTAACTATGTTGTTATGATAATAAAACATAATTCTAAGTATTATTACAGAAAAACAACATTCTAATCAGTAACTTGGGGCTGCTCCTGAAAGGCTCCCTGTGATTCACTTCCAGGGCACAGCAGTGGGCTGCTCAGCTCCTGTGGGGATCTCTGGTGTGGCACACACAGCCCATTCCCTCCTGGGACAGGTTCTGGCTGGCAGCTTTGCACTGCTGCTGGGGTGTCACATGGGGGATGTGCTGCTGGGCCACAGGAAATTTCTTCCTCAACTGGAGTTTAGCCAAGTTCTGAAGGAACCATGAACTTCGTTCTTCTGCTGATAAAGACTTCATAAGGCTGCAACAGCAGCTCCCAGTACCTTCCAGTTTGGCCCCAGAGGTCCTCTCTTCGTCTTAACTGACTGGAATAATGCAGGATCCTCATCAGCTTTGTAGTCCTGTAACATAAAACACTCTGAGAGTCAGAAAACATCACCAGATTCAATATCCCAGTGTTAATCTTCTGCTCATGGCTGCCAGACTGATTCCCTGAGTGCTCTGGAGCAGGATGGGTGCAGCAGAGCTGCCAGGCTGGCTCCATCCCACCTGCTCCCAAAACCACAGCTCTCCAGGGCTGCTCCAGGCCAGAGCTGCCCTGTGCTGTGCACACTGTGACATCTGCACTGTCCCACCGGGTCTGTGACCCCTGAGGGGAGCAGAAGGCAATAATTCAGCTACCAGAGTGCTAATGCTTGTCAGGCTGCAACACACGTCCACTCTGGGGAGGCAGAACAGCAGGGAAGAAGGCAGAACACAAGGGAAGAAAGCAGAACACGAGGGAAGAAAGCAGAACACGAGGGAAGAAGGCAGAACAGCAGGGAAGAAAGCAGAACACGAGGGAAGAAAGCAGAACACGAGGGAAGAAAGCAGAACATGAGAGAAGAAGGCAGAACACGAGGGAAGAAAGCAGAACACGAGGGAAGAAAGCAGAACACGAGGGAAGAAAGCAGAACATGAGAGAAGAAAGCAGAACATGAGAGAAGAAAACAGAACATTAGAGAAGGCATAACATGAGAGAAGAAGGCAGAACACGAGGGAAGAAGCACAACACGAGGCAAGAAGGCAGGAACAGCTCCCTCACACAATCAGAAACTTTGAGATGCCACCTGAGGCAGGGGCAGAGCAGAGCACGGCACTGCCTCACCATGGACAGCTCTGCTCACCCCCTGTGTATGGGGGAAAAGCCAGTGGGTACAGAACTGAGAGGGACAAATGCTTCCAACAGATGGATTTGCTTAATTTTACTGATGAGGGGTATGAAAATGGTTATTTGATAAAGATGCTGCCATGGAAACTAGGAAAGGATTAAAAATTCTGGGCTCAGTGAAAACGAGTAAGGTTTATACTGTATATGAAAAACATTTATCCAAGATTACCATTACACCCTCACAACCCAACTGTAACGATTTAAGTTGCTTCAAAGCAGAACAAATGCTTGGGAAGTGCTACAGACAAGCCCAAGAAATTTTAGCAGAGTTTAAGGTCTCATTCTTAAAGTTTCATTGAGGACAAAATCTGCAGAACATGGAGCGAATGAAACACCTCCTAGAGAAGCAGCTCCTGGCTGCTGAAGACCACATCAGTTTTCAGCTCCAGATTCTTCCA
The DNA here is from genome assembly GCA_013397915.1 of Daphoenositta chrysoptera. NCBI lineage: Eukaryota > Metazoa > Chordata > Aves > Passeriformes > Daphoenositta > Daphoenositta chrysoptera. Next base: position 15,068 of record VZRO01000763.1, read on the forward strand.
TCAGCACAGAGGAGCAAAGGCTACTTCTGGTCTAAATTCTGAATCCACAGAGCAAGGCTACACATATTAACTGTTAATGCTTCCACAGCCATTCTGACATTTACAAAAACCTACTGCAAGCCAAATGGAGCTGAAAAATCTGGCAAGTCCTCTCAGAGGATTCTAATTTCACTTACAGAATATCAGCTGTCACACTTTCTTCTCCCCAGTTTTCTCTCATTGTTCCCAGTTCTTTTAACATACCTACCTACACTGCATATTAAAATAGGCTGAAGAAACCCAAATTTATCTAGGAAGCACTACTAGGTGTTCAGACAAACTTCCACGTTGAGGACTCAAACAGATACTTTAGGAATTGAGCAGATATTTCCTAGAAGCAGCCAAGTGAGTAAAGACATTTCAATCCCATTGCTCATCAGTGTTTTATGAACTTCCACAAACCAGGAGTCTCCTCTAGCTCTCCCTCTAAGCTGAAACAACATTCTAGTTTGAAGAACCCACACAGCAGTCAGCCAACCTCAGCAGGGGCTGCTGTGGTGCTCCACAACCCTTCACCTGCCTCAGAGGACAGCCTGAGGAACCAGCAGGAGCAACACTCAAACATTTAAAGTTTTGAATTATTATAATTGCAGGAAGACTGAAAGCTGTATTTGTCTTCTGAATTTTAGCAAAACCCACTTATTTATGATTTTACTGTAATAAAGCCCATGTCCTTTCCACAGACATCACAAAGAGCAAATACACAGCAGCACACAATATCCAGCCCTCAGTTCCCACTGCACTGAACCAGAGCCACTGGCTGGGTCTGACACCGACTCCTCCGGGAGCCCAGCAGGGAATGAGGGAGCCACACAGGTCACAGGGCTGGCCACCAGCTGCAGACTTCTCAGCTCACAAGTTATTCCCAAATACTGTGGGAGAAGACAGCTGTAACCCACTGGAATCCTCAGGTTCTGCATTGTTCTGGAGGCTCAATGTGATACACTTCTTAAAAATTGCTTTTTAACAATCCTTGTGTGGAAAAAAGAAATGTTCTTTACATTTAAATCACCTTGAAGATACCTATGCAAATACTCCAGCAGAATGTTTTTACAGAAATATATTGAATGTTTTAAATTACTGATCATGACTGCCTTTTAAAAATTTCACTCAAGCACTGGATGGAAGACGTGGAAGTGGATCAAGCTTTAGCCATGGATAAACCATTTTGCTCTATGTAACAAATTTCTGGCAGAACTGCTGCTGGTTTGGGGCAGCCAAACAGAAACTCAAGAATTCATCTCTTAGTGCCAGTTGTAAACAAACCCAGGTACTGCATTGAGACAACCCTGAATTTATTTTCACTGTGTGAGCATCCTGCCAAGGCAGAGCTCACACTGTGGTGGTGTGGGGCACGAGGAATTTAAATTTAAACTCAGCTACATGTGCAGCCTTGATCTGCCTGGTTTATGGAGTGGAATGATTTGTCTGGATACCCCAGGGACACTCAAGTCCACATGATGCTGTTACCTGCCACCCTACCTCCCACTGCACAGGGACACTGGTAAAAACCAACTGCGCTCTTGCATTTAGGACCCACATAAAAATAACCACAGCTGGAAACACTGGGGAAGAAAATGTTATCTATGAGTAAAATGTAGGAGTGAAACCAGAAATTCCAAGAAAATAGATGAGTCATGGTAAAGTTTTCTATGCTCGAGGCAGAAGCTTTGAACCAAGACCTTTTAGAACTCCATTAACCCAAATCCTGATAAGGACAGGGAAAACCCTTTACAGACTAAAGCCTAGATGGACAGGAGAGCATTGTAGGAACACTTCTCTACACACAAACCCTACCAGCACACAGGGAAGAAGACTGGACTAGAGCCAAAGTACAAATAAACAACAGTTCTTTGCAGAGTTTAAGGAAAATATCTGTGCAGCAAGAGCTTAACTCCTGACAACAACAAGTCCTTCTTAGGAAGAAAAACAGGCAGCTGCTGGAGCAAATATTACAGCTCAAACCCCTGAAGCCCTCTGGAAAGCCAGACAGGCAAACATCAGCTGGCAGCAGCATAACAAGACAGAGGAGCAAAATCATTTCAAAGAAATACACAAATACCATTTCACAGGCAGTTTCTGCTCAAATTCTCAATATAATATGCACGAATGCAACCATCTATTATAGAGAATGATTTAGAGAAACCATGAACCACACACAATAAAAGTAATATCACAGCAAACCCAGAACCTGGGCACTTCTTTGCAATTCTCATTCTCAGTCTTCAGACCTGCTCAGAGTGGTAACAGTGCTCCTGAGAACTCATGGTTCACTATCAAATAGTATAAAAACTCAAAGCAAATATACAGGATAGAATGATTTTAACAAAACTTTGAGGACCTAACATGAAAATCATACAAGTCTGATGTCTGATCTGCAAATCCATGAAAATGGAACTGAACATAGAGTGGCATCACACTAACTAAATAGCTGGACACAAATTCTGGCTTTCCAGCTCAATATTGCATTAGTGTTTTAAACAAGAGAATGTACATTCTACTGGTGTTATTGAGCAAAAACCTCTTGCACAGTCCCTGTGGAAGGAAACACCTACCAGCACTTCCCTCCAACATCATCCACAGCTCTGTGAGTGCTCATTCACAGCACAACAGAAGACCAAAATCAGGTTTATCCAAGTATGTCATACTCCCAACTCAGTGCAAGATTCCCATGTCTTACAACCAAAACAGTCACCAGCACTACTGTACCCTGCACTGACACACAGCCCTGTGTTTTAGGTAGGTTTAGCTAAATGGCTTTTAATAAAAAATGTCTTGCAATCACTCCCATCTCCTGAAGAGTCCTGCAGCTACAGCACAGCTATCAGGGGAACCATTGCCTGAGATCACCTTTGAAAGGATGCCAAGGTTCAAACGAGAAATGAAATCAGCCTGGTTATCATGGACACACATCGTGGTGCTGTGCCCAGAACGAGAAGTTAAAGGTCTCCAGGAACGAGGCTGGAAGAGATGAATATTCATAAACACCCAGGAGAGGATGAAAAAGCCTTACTTAGGGACAGCAAATGAAAAGAGAGGTGAAAAACTAAAAGCACATCGTATTTATAGACAGATAGGCTGTTCAATGGGATGTGTCACTGCATGATGATTCCAAGGTTCAGCACTAATAACGTGGAGCTGTTTAGCTGCCTATCATGGGATAAATTAAGTCTGAAATGGAAGATATCCACCTATCAAGCTCTTTAACTCAAGAATATTCTACTACTTCTTTACAGACTACAGAAGAGCATTTCCTATATTCCAATATATTTCCTCAAACTGTAGAACAAGGGTAAGCATACACAAATCCAAACTCTTAAGGCATGTGTAATCTGACTGATTTGTACTAAACCGTAGTTTTAGAACTTTCTTTCAAGTAATAAAGATCCACTATGACCTAAACATAACATTTAATGTTTTCATGGTACAAAAATAGCTATAAACCTGATTTCAATTTGTTTTCACTACACTCTACTTTTCTACAAATTGCTTCCAAACCCACAGCCTCTTCTGATGTTAATTGAGTGTTCATTTTTGCTTACACTTTAAAAGTCTTTCTCTCCTGGGAAGTCACTTTGATATACAAACAACATAAAGTGACATAGATTGCATGCTGCAGATGATTAAGAGGAGGCAGGGTTAAATGTTTATCTAAAGAAAGTCACAGATGTCACCCACATTATTTCTATACATACTTAAATGAGCACGAGTCAGCACATGCATGCCATTACTAGCTTAAAGAAATTTATATTTTCATATTTATGCTGATTGCAGCTCTGAAACTGAAGGAACTGCTGCACCACGGGAGGGTGGACAAGGTTCATTCACAGAACAAAAGGATACATCTTGAACACATGAAAACTTTTGCAACACTGCTGGATTTCATACATGTAGCTCTATTCTTTCAGTTCTACTGTTACCCAAGGTCATACATTTGAGCTGCTTTTCCAGCTAAAGCTATGTTTGAGTAGATAAATGTACAAATAAAACTTTCCTTTGGCAACACTGACTATTCCTTTTCCCTAAAAAATGGAGCAGACCAAAAAACCCACCCAGCCACTTAGAATGATAGTTCCCAAACAAGCATCATAACAAAAAACCCCAAAACCATACAAAGCACATGATTTCAGACATTACCCCACAGAGTGAACTGGTGATTGCTTGAATATCACTGAACAAAGATGCAGAAAAAGAACATCTGGACAAACAGAACACAGGGAAAACAGGTGATGCTTTTTAGTGGACATTTATTTTCCAAAACCAGCAGCCTTCTGTGAAGGCAAAGCCAGCATGTCAATCTTAGCAATTTTGTTATGACGTAGCTGAACTTCTAAGAAAAAAAAAAAATCAAGTTCCATTACCTAAACTTGATAAAGATATCAGCATAAATAGAAAGTGTCTCTCCTGAAGTCTTAAGTGAAGAGGGAGAAGATAAAGGCCAGAAACTGCAGACTTTTGTCACAGAAGAGACTCCAAGTGTGGGTCCCAGAGAATTCCTGATGTCTAATCCAGAACAGGTAAACAGCAAGGGTATGAGTCTGCAGGTAACTCAGAGTTACCAGTGCTAAGAGTTTAAGCACAAAGCCAGGCTTTGGTTAATGAAGTCAGGACTTTGCAAAACTGAGTTTCTGGGAGATAAAACGGAAATAAAAATTTGAAACACATGGTGAAAATTAATCCTAAGTATTCCTACACAAGAATGGGCTATACTGTGAGTTTGAATCTGAAAATATCTGCTCAAAATATTTGCTAAAAGTGGAAATGGTGCCAGAAGTTAATTAAAAGGAAACAGAAATGTAGAAACATTAGAAGAGACTTAAGACTCTGGACGAGACCGCTCTGCCCTCAGTTTTGATACTCTGTAGGTCAAATATACAAAAGAAAAAAAGAGGATAATGTATTGAAAATAGTTCCAAGGAAGTCCTCTCCCCAGAAGAGAGGATATCCAAGTATCTACATTCAGAAAGTAATAGTTAAACAGTATAAAGAGCCTCTCCTTGCACAAAACCAAGACAATCACATTTATTGTGCAAACACAGTCCTCCATATTAGTGCCTACCATCTCCTTACTGTCCAAAAAATATTGCACATCCAACAGTCCAGCTGTTCCAATTTAACAACCAGACAACAGCCCCAGCAGCTCCAGATGTGCAGAAACAATCAGCAGTAAAACCGAAGAAGTAAGGCAGGCACATAAATGAATTACTCTGTCCAAGACACTTTTCATGTCTCTGTTGGGTGAAATCCACACCGTTTTAGCTTATTCACAAAGCACAAGTGGAATCAGCTGCATCCCAATCCCAGCAGCTGAACATTTACTTACTCCTGGTTCTACTTGAGTTCTATCTGCAATGTCAATATGGACAACCTCAACACTCTTCCATGTGTTTGGATCTAAATTGTGAACCTGCAAAAAAAAGAAAAAGGAATTACTCCCATGCTGGGAATCACCTTGTGCAGTACATGTGTGTGCCAGGGAGTTTTTCAGGATGCTGTAAAGGCAGCCTTCTCCAAACCTACCCTTTCTTCCTCTGCCCCTCTCAAAGGGAATGATCTCCACAATTACAGCTTAATTCACTCACTAATCAATTTTAAACCAGCACAAAGCCTTCACTTCTTGTGCATTCAGGAAACCTGGATTTAAGATTAAGCTGTATTCATCTGTCACATTTGTTAGCACTAATGAAATCAAGCTCTAATTAGAACCATTACCCATTCCATAATCTGCATGAACTTCTGGAGCTAGAAAGAAGCTGTATAAATTCCAGTTGCAAACATGCAGATTCCAATAACCTGACTGATCTCATAGGTTCCCTGAATCACAGCACTGCCTTGAAGGTGGACCAGGTGTAGTCTGAGGGTGTGTAAAGCTCTGAGGATGGAGTCAGCTCCACACCTGTGTGTGTCCAGCACACCTAAACTCAGCTACAGCCAGCAGAGCTGTCCAAGAACAATCCCCCTTCCGTGTAGCACATCCAGAGCTACAGCTCACCCAAGCACTGGAAACACACTGACAACCAGTCCTCTCTGGATGGTTTATAAATGTTTGTCACTACAGATCAAGATTTTCCTGAAGTGACATGTGAACCAAATTGACTTTCTGGGGAGGAAAAACAAGAGCACTGCCAGCTGGGGCAATTTACAGAGCAGCTTCAATATGTAACTACAGAGTGTACACAGATCAACTCCAATGGTCTTGTGAAAGCTGTTGTAAAACCTGCTTTCAAATAAACTTGTCAGCCTAACTATCAGTAGCACATCTAAGGTAAAAGAACATGAAATAACAAAAAAAACTTGCTGAAAAGTTATTTAAATATTTGCATAAGAATCAAGCATCTGTATTGACCTCTAAACATAAAAACCAAACCCCTTCTCCTGTCCTTGGACCTCCTTAGATGAGACAGCTTGACCACCTTGCAAGGACCTGAATAATGCTTTTCTTGCTTTACTCACTGGTCAGGCAGTGACTTTATGCAGTAATTATCCTCCATTACCAGGTATAAAATACTTTATCTGTACTAACTGTACAATTGCATTAAGGCTTGGTATCCAAACCCCAACTCACGTTCTCTGTTGTTCCCAAATCTGGTTTATGCCAGGTCTCAATTTTTATGAAGAAGTCATCTTTCATGTATTCATTCTGTAAGAATTAAAAGCAAAAAGCACAAGTCTGATTACACCTCTCTGATCTAAGTTTAGATAAATGGTATCTACATACAAGCCACTACTAATCCCTGACTAGCAACATCATCTATTTAAATTACCAGAGAAACAGCCCCCTTGCCTACACACAGAAATAGGTACATGATATCTTAAACTAAAGGAGTGTGTACTAAATTAAAACCAGTCATGTTTAAGAAATCCAGCTCTACCTGTGCACACCAATAGAAATAACCATGCCATTTGCTGTCCTTCTTCCTCAACCCTGAAGTCCTTTATGTTCAAGTAATTTTCAAATTATTAATCCTGCAGTTGGATGTTACTGTACAGCACAATTACAATGATAAAGCTGGATCCTAATGGCCCAGGTGCCACCAAATTGTACAGCTAAACAAAATGACAGAGCCCTGCTGATTCCAGAAGTCAGAGGGCACACACCTGTGAGCACGGGTACCACGATGAGTCAAGCTCAACAGTTCCAACTCACTTGTTACCCCTCCTGTCACATCCACCTGGTAACAATCTAAACCATGTTTGCAAGTGAGCAGATAAAGCAGTTTAACGTTTAACTTAGAAGTTTTCATTTAACAGGTCACCAAAACATGTAAAATGGCATTAAAATCTTAATGATGTGCCTGCCATGCATCTTAAAAAAACAAACCCAAATCCTGAGCTGTGCTGATCCATTTAGATTCCCAATTAAGCCCATTTTAACTGAGGAATTCACTTCACAGCAATAGCATTTCAGGTAGAGACTGATTCCATCTCACTGCTCTTCCTGCATTCAGGAGTGTAGAAGCCTCTGATATGTTGCTTTTCCCCTCCCACTTTTTTTAGCATTATGTCTTACCAGGATAGACATTATGCATCTGTAATGGTAATTAAAGGCATAAAAGAAGACATACAAAATGAAATAATTTCTCTGACAAATTACAGTTCTAATTATAGCCACGTGCAGACAAATAAAGTAACAGGGAGCTCTACATCAGGAGTCCTAGCAAGGCACATATGACAGGCTGGAACAAGACAATTGTAGTGGTAGTAACAGACAAAATATATCTCAAAAAGCCCCAATATATGTCTGGTAGGATTTCAAATACTCACTGTCACAACTGGTGTCGTTGGGAACACGTGCAATGAAAAAAAAAGAAAACACAGAGCATTATTAGATACAATTTTCTGAAAGCTCTCACATACAACAGCACCAGCACCAGAACACACATTTGGGAGACTCACTTGTTCTACAGTAGGGATATGCATTCCAGGCCTTCTCGTGGAACACCAGGGAGCCTTCTGGAGCAATCATCCTTACAAACCCAGGGACTTTACTGGGAAAACAAACATGGACAACGTGTTTAAAATTCTGCCAGCTGAAATTCCTCATCAGTTTCTTCCACTCCCACAAGAAAGGCTCATTCTACCCAAGCATTTGAGGGGTTAGGATGTACGTTGTCACCTGCAGTGAAATACACAGGAACTTCAAAAACCTTCCTGATCGTGATGTAATTAAGAAAAAAATGGGAAAGGTAGTAATGAGGTAATTGAGAGTGAGCTGTGTGATGAAAGCTGTGCTATCCCTCCTCTTGCAGAGCAGCCAAGACTCCTGCTGAGGAAGAGATGTGCACACAGCCCTCACCTTCAGCTCCCTGGCAAGCAGCTCCTGACCTGCAGCAGGAACCTTATGTCCCACTCATCTCTGACTCCAGTCTAGAGCAAGCAAACACAATTCTTTCTGCTGCCTCAGACAAGTGCCCCACATATTTAAAATCCACTGCAATTCACATTTTCCCACTCACCAGAGCACTCATGCACAATTCAGCAAATTACAAAGTGGCAGGAAAACACAGACAAGTGTCCCAGAATAGTAAACCATGGAAGGCTACCCTCACCTTTAAACATTTCTTGCTCAATACCAAGGGACTACAACGTGCATCAAGGCTCTTCTCACCTCTTTAAATGATAGATTTTGTGAGTATATTGTCCCTTCTCGCCATCCTTTTCATAAGGCTCGTTTTTTAAGACCTGAATTCCTTCCCCACCTCCTGTTTCGTTTTTGCTGGCTTCTGCCACAGAATAAAGTTGCCCAACCTGATACTGGAAAAGGAAGAGAAGTCAAATGTCAGCACCAAAGTTGGCCAAAATTTTTAACACATTAAAAAAAATAGCTGTTTCCTGTGAAAACTGGGTAGTACAAAAAAGATTATCAGCAAAGTAAAATACACCATATAAAAGATATTTAGTAAACTCTGACAACTTTTTGGCAAACATATGTCTGCAGCTCACAAACACCAGGTCTGCACCCAGGCTGTTCCACAACAACCCAACACTTTGGTGCACACTGCAATTGTTATGCTTCATTTTTCCTGTCCTAGGAGCAAAGTGTATTTGTCATTCCTTGCTGCATCAAGAAATACCAATTTTGAGTTTACAGATTTTGAGATGATCGATTTCCAGCTATGAACCTTCCCAATTCACACTTTCAACCAACTAAACACTGCCCCTTCCAGGACCCAGGAAATGCACACTGCTGAACAAGTGTAATGTTTCCCTCAGAAGCACGTTTGATGCCCTGTCATGACAGACATCCTACCATGACTCTCATTTAAATGTACCCCAGTGCCATCTGAATTGCTGGCTTCAGATCTGGGCAGAGAATTCCTACACCTGTGGCTTCAGGAAAAGGCTTGGAGCCCCTCAGTGCTGGATCAGCAGTAAAATGCTGCCCCAGGGCACAGCTGCTCTGCTGGCAGAGGAGGGCTCAGCACAGCTCAGGGCTCTGTGCTGCCTTTGCTTCCTTGGGAATTCCTTGATCAGAACAGGGCTCACACCTGTGTCACTCATCCCTGTCAGGGCAGCCACAGCACAGGGAATGTTTGGGCCCAGGCTGGTCAGATTTCTGCCACAAAATCCCCTCCCACCCCTCATCCTGAATAAAGCAGGGAGGATCAGAACATACCTCTTGCACTGAGCAAGGTAAAACCACTCGGCTGAAAGAGGAAAAGAGAAAATTCAATAAAACGAATCATTAGACTTCACCTGCAGATAACAGATACAACACAGACGTTCAAGAAAGAAGTGTCAAAAGGAGCCAATTCACGTTTTCTCTTCAGAAATCTCTGTGACAGGGAGGCTTTGGATATAATGCAACAAACCCAAGTGAAGTTCAAGGAAAAACAAGGGGTGGAAGATGGTAGAAGTTGCACAAAAGAGCCAGGAAATCTGGGATCTACTTCCAGCTCCGTCATAATAACTTTGTGTCGTGCTAAACTTGTTTATAAACTTTTGAACCTACACATTACCTTTACCACCACTGAGGCTACAGTGCCTGGACTTTGAAGTCCTCAGCAGCCTAAAGCTGGGACAGAGAAACAAACCAGCTCGGAGTTTGCTGGCAGGAGATTTTTCTTCCCCACGGGAAAGATCCACCCAGCGGAGCTCCCGGTGCCACCAGAGCGGGGAGCGGGGCAGGGCTCGGGGCTGTCACCACCGCCACCCGAGCGGCTCTCGAGGGAGAACGCGGAGAAATGACGGGGGCCCGGCGCGGCCCG
>VZRO01000763.1:25937-108016 GCA_013397915.1 Daphoenositta chrysoptera
CGACGCCGCTGCCCAGTGGGGTCACTCCCGGCGCGCTCCCGGCCCGCGGGTGCGGAGGCCGCGCTGGTGACGGACTCCGGGGGGCCGGGTCCCTCTCCCGGGCCGCGCTGTCCCCGCTCTCGCACTGGGCCCCGCCGGCCCGGCCCCAGCGCTGCTGCCGAGGGCTGCGGCCCCCGCGCTCCGCCGCTGCCTCTGCCTCGCGCGGCGGGAAGCTAAAATTCCATTTTCCATCTGTTCCAAGCCAAATCCTTTACCCGCGGATCCCTGTTAACCGCGGGCTGCCCCTGCAGTGCCCCGCCGGTGGAACCACAGCTCAGCTGCCGCAGCCGCGCTTTCCGCGGCCAATGCCGCCCTCTTGTGAGACCGTCTCTGTTTGCCGCCGTCGCTGCCACTACAAGGACGACAGGAATTAATAACGACAGCCAAACGAGGTACGGCCGTGCTGGGGCTTCGACCTTCAGCTGGTATGAAAAAACACGAAATGAAAGGAGTCTGCAGGTGTAAAAGCTCAGAAACATTGAAAGGAGGCTGCAGTCAGCCCCAGGGGGAGCCTTTCCAGGCTGTGAGGAACCTGGAACGCTGCTCCTGGAGGAGAGGAATTCCAGTGGTGCCTGGGGTGCTGGGGCAGCGACAGCAGCCAGTGCAGGACAGGTTCTGCCGAGGCTCCTGGCTGGGGGGCAGGGGGATGGGACCACCCAAGGCATGGTCTGTGTGCTGAATTTGGCTTTATCCTGGTTTCCATAGCGATTGAAGTTATCCTGTGGCAAAATGTTGCCCTAAGAACAAAGCAGCCAGGGAACATACTTCCACTTAGACGTTCTTAAAAATTGTAATTCAGGTAAAACTACAGGATTTACTTAAAGTAATGTATTCCTATTGATTTGCTTTCTAGTTCCTGAGCTTTAGCTTTCATTTTTTTTCCCCAGTTTTCCACAGCCATGCAGACTTTTGCTTTCCCTCTGTTTGAAATGCACATATAAACCTAAAACCAGGTAAACTGGAAAGTAAAAACAACCACAAGCTCCACACCTGTATTCCCATTGCACATCCTTTTCCCCAGAGGTGACTTGTGACCCCCTCTACAGCCCCTCTTTCCCCAGAGAAGCCATCATCCCTCACATGTCCTCTGCCAGCAGCCAGAACGAGTGAGGCATTTACACAAAGGAGAGCAGAAATAAAATTCAGTGTTGCCAAACACTCCTCCCCCACATAAGTGGCTGTAAGAAAACCCTCAGCAGGCTCTTCCCATGGCCACATATTTCCATGGAAGTCCTTGAATGGTGACTCAGGCCTGCACTGGCTCTGGTCACGATCACAGCAGTGGGAGGGGGCTGTAAATAAATCTCTGTTTCCCCAAGCATTCAGGATTTTCCTTTATTTGGCTTTTTAAAACGCTGGCAGCGTGCAGGCCCTGCTGCTGCTCCTTCCCCATATGGAGAACATTTGTCTGCTGTTTGCTCAGTCAGCTGCAGCCTGTGCTCACCCCAAACCCTCTGTTTCCAGCTGCCACACACGGCAGCACCACCCCGCAGCCCCATCCCCCCCGCTCCAGACCTGGCACAGACAAACCAAGCGAGCCCAGCTCCACCACGGCCCCGCTGGAGGAGGGAAAGCTTCCCCAGGAGCTGCTCCTCGTGGCCGGGCTCCAGGCCAGGCTCACCCTGGGGCAGAACCAGCACTGCCAGTGGCTCCTGGCTGCTCTCAGAGGCTGAGCGTGCCAAGGTCCTGTGGCCCCAGCACAGGTTTGTGTGTTTAGTTTCATGTGTCTCCAGCACTTCCCCTAAGTACAAGGGTGCCTTTCACAAGGGGGCAGAAGGAAGATTTAACTCCTCAAGTTCCAGCTGGCATGGGTATGGGGAGACTCTCCCATCCCTTTAGCACTGGGTTCTCCCACTGAGCTCCTCCCAGCCCTGCGTGTCCTTTGCTGCTGACTACCAGAGAGATGGGAGCAAATACTGGTGCTCCCACCACCTGTCAGGAAAAGGAAAAGCAATTTCCAATCAGCACTGGTAACAGGAACACTACACTGCACAAAAAGGGGAGGAGAGTCCCAGAGGGAGCTGGGTGTTGGCAGAGCACTGAGCCAACAAACACCCTTCCCCAACATCCTTCCAGATCAAGAGACTGAGGCACTGAGAGAACTCATGCTTTAATAGACACTGAAATCACAAAGAAGAAAGGCCAAATGCCTTAGCAATTTCAATAAAAATATGAAAATCTTTTTACATGGTAAATTTCATAATATAAAAAGTTTAATGCTGTCTGGAAACAGAGTTTTAATTTACAAAGAAAGTCCATAGAGGCCAAACATGGCTAACACTGCACGTAGGGAGAGCGAGTGCTGAAGGGCTGCTGCTGGGAAGCCTCTGCTGACCATCCTCTCTGGGTCACTGTCTCCAGCATTCTTCTGCAGCTGAGGGGACGAGTGTCCACACACCCGTGCAGCCCTGCTGGGCAGCGTGGCAATGTAATGAACCCAAAACTGCTCAAACCCATTATCACCATCCAGCTGAAACTACCAGTGCTTCCTGACAGATTCACAGACACCTCTGTGCCCCTGCATCTGTTCTGCATCTTGGAAGAGATGTTCACAGAACGAGCTTGCCCTAATGAAAGAAAATATGGCCTAGAGTGATATGCGTGGGTATAGCACCCCCTTAATGGTTTTTTCCTTGTTTCAGTAAGGTATGATTAAAGAAAAGGAAAACCAACATCAGGCCAGAGGTACAGGCTAACCAACAAAATCAAATTAAACTAGATTTTGATCACAGGGGTGGTTTACTGTTCCCATTTAGTTGGAGCTAAAGACAGTCAATAAAAAAATCTGAAATCTCACACAGTAAAACATACAGGGCAAAACCAAAACATTCTATGGCCTTGGGGAATGGTTGCATGTGGCAGGTTTAATGTGAAAGTGGTTAATACCTAATTGTTATTGCTCACTGTATTACGCAGTGTTGTCACTTGTACCATGCACAAATACAACAACGACAAATGCATTAAACCCACAGAAGGAACTCTAATAGCAAATGGAGAACATGTGATTTTCATTTCCTGAATTTCTCCACGAATTGGGCAAACCTGATAAAACTCTTTTTTTCCTCACAAAGGGGTTGTTTCTCATTCAGGAGGTGGAGGAGTGAGGGACAAGGTGTGCAGTGTCTCCCAGCCACGAGTAAGCATGCATTTCATGGCTCCTGGCAAGCCAATGGAAGTGACCCGTGCCAAGTCAACGGAGACCTATTTCCCAAAAGACTTGTTCTAGTGACACTCACCTTCCATATTTATACAACATCAAATTCCCAAATACTGAACTTGCTCTACATCCGAACCCCTCCCTGCTTCTAATGCTCCCCCCTCCTTAAAAACAACAACAGAAGAACCACTCCCCCGCACCCCCCACCCCGATTTAGCTCTGTCTGAAAGCTTTAAGCCAGCATGAAACCTGCTGGAGCACAGAAATGGGTTGTAACAAAATGGCAGCATAGAATTTCTACAGGTTAAAAGATCCTTTAGTTATGGAAGTAAACTACAACAAAGAGGCTTATTTCTGGCATGTTATGCAGCACTACAGGGAGTATTTGCTGTTGCTATAAACAAAAAGCTGCCCACTTCCATCCTGGGTGTTCCTGGGATGTCGTTTCAAGAAGTTTATGCTGGTTAGAAACAGAGCAGGTCACATGAAGTCTCTCAGCAGTCCTGTGACCACAGCAAGTGGCATGATCAACAGCATCACTGTCTCCACAAGGGGCAGATGCTGTGCTGATTCATTTTGGCCCACTATTCCGTGTTCTGGTGCCAAATGACACGAAGGTGATGTTTAGCACCAAACCATCACAGGAAGATGTCGTGTACAGACAAATAACTTGCACCATAATGAGTTGAACAGATTGACTCAACTGTTCTGCTACATTGTGTATGAGTAGGTAACTACTCTTTCTCTCTGCACTGAAAACTTTGGTGATCCCCCTCCCTTGTTAGCTGGCTGTAACAACCTAGCCCAGTATCCTTTGCCTTTAGTGTTCATTTCTTGCGACGATAAAAAGGAAAACATTCTCCTGAAACCAGCAGATTCCAGAATATTCTCACAGCAAGCATGTAATTATGCCCTGTGAATAAACTGAGCCTAAGCAATTTCAGATTTCCATATCAGAACTGAATTCTCTGCCCTGCTATCATGCTTTTTTCCTCCAAGGTCCCTAAGAAAATCTCAAATTATCAGATCCACATTTACAACAAGAGCATCCAGCCATGCTAAGTACAACAATTCTCTGCATCAGCAACGTACCTCTGGTACGTCCACAGAGCCACCTGCACTCTCCATTCAGCTGCAAGACTGGAAGTTGACTTAAAATCCAGCTAAAACTCAGGGCCTAATGTATTCAGCCTCACAACACCTCTGTGAGGTAGGTAGGTAAGTATTACTATCCCCATTTAGATAGAAAGGGAAGACGAGGCACGGAGAGGTGAAGTGATTAGCCTTCAGTCACTCAGCCAGTTCTGGGAGTGCAGAATAGACACCAAAAGCCTTGGTGATCCAGTGCTCTGACTTCATAGCCCATGGCCTGTGAATGCCTTGCGTGGATCTGAGCTCACCTGGCGGGGTGGATGCTGCTGCATGCCCACGGCTTCAGTGCATGGCAATGACCCCTGGGATCCCAATCACATCACTGCATTCCTCAGCCACTCAGGAACCATCTCCAGCTGACCCCTAACTCCCAAACCCCACCTGGCCTCGGGAAGCTGACTGCACACATCACCCTGGGGGTGCTCTTGGTCCCCTCTCCTCCACACGTCAGAGGGCACTCGGGTTCTGCATCCAGCCCCTCTGCTTCGTGTTCTGGCTCCAGCTGCACCAGCAGCTGCTTGCACTGATACACCTGCTCCAATGAAACTTGTTTCCACACCTGCTCCAAAGGAAACCTGCCTCCACAGCAGGGAAAAGGTTTGCAGACCTGCCTGCGCTGAGCCCTGGCAATGATTTAGCAGGATCAAGGAGGGATTTTTTTGGTCAGGTGATGTCTGAATCACACACATTGATGTCACATTCTTGCCTGTCATGGAACTGCAAAATAATGTTCTGAGCTGCAGCATCTGTGATCCTTTTCTGTGCCCACTGAGCAGACAGAGACATAAGTACTGCCCAAATAATTTCCAGGATAAAAAGTTCACCTTAACAATGTGGTGTGCCAGAGAGACCAGAGCACTCAATAAAACCAGACCTTGTCTCTCTGACACACTCACTACCTCACACTCAGGCTCACCTGGTTTGTCAGGCCCCAAACATTTCCTTTGAGCAGAACTACCAGCAAAGTCTCATCTGAGGGGTTTCCCTCCAGGAAAGTTACCTGAGATGCAGATTTTAGAACGGGGCACCTCTCTCCTCTTGTCTTTGTTTCACCAGCCTCTAAATGATGCAACACAACTGCCAGATCCTGCTGCTATGGACTTTTACTGACAGCAGTTTCTGGTTTGGCCAACCTGGCAGAGGTATCTAGAGGAATGTGGTCTTCTCCTCTGTCAGCCTTTGAAAGCAGTCGAGTAAATGGCTCATCCTTCTCCAGGCAGAGACTTGTACATATGTTCTTTGTGGTACACAGGAATGTTCTGCCTTCTCTCCCTTTCCTCTCCAACCCCTGATATGTGTAATTTCTTACAAAAAGCCAGCTGCAAAACTTCTGGTTAAGAACTACAAGGAGGTGGCTTAAAAGCCAGTATTTAATGAACAACCAGATGCTTTGCACCTGCTGCTGCAAATACTGAATACTACAAAGAACCTGTTACCAGGTGAGTCTGGCCAAGGTCCTGGTAAGGGAAAAGTGTGTGAGGCCGTGTGCCCCCACAGTGACAGCAGGCCAGCCTGTCCCATCTCTGGGCACTGCCAGCTGAGGGCATGACCACGGCTGCTTAGCTACTGGTTCTGTTTTGGTAAAGGCAAGTGGGCAGAAGCAAATACTTTAACAAGACTGTAAGTCATCAGCTGGTACTCGGGACATTTCAACATTTGGAGGAAGGGAAAAATCTTCCCGGTGACAAAAATTTATACCCATTCCCAGCTGGCAGCCTCAGGGGACGCACAGCTCCCAGAGTATTGCCAGGTGAGGAATGAGCTGATGTCATGGCATTTGTGGTTTCAGGGCGTCTGTGTCCATTAGGAGGGATCTTCTGTGGTGAAGCAGCAAGGTGTTGCCCAATAGACAGGTCCTTCAGTTCCAGCTTCTCTGCACTTTCTTCTTTGCTGTGCCGTGGAGATAAATTGAGCAAGCTGAGGACATCTTTCTTAGAAGTCATTGTTCCAGGAGCTCCTCGGAGAATCTTTATTGGGCCGGTGGAGTGGTGGGGAGTGCTTTGCCAGAACATCTTTAAATTGTGAATTGCTTGCACTTTTTCATCGATGGCAGCCAATTTTAATTTGTCTATGTCTGGGGCATCAGCTGGGCTTGAGCGAGCAGAGCCAGCTGAGGAATAAGAAAGAGCAGGAGATGGAGTGCTGCCACCAGGAGACTGATGCCCTGAGCTCGGAGAGATATTTCTGGGTGATTTAGAAATATGAGCACTATAAGGAGAGCTGGGGTACTTGAGTTTAAAGGGAGGCTGCTCAGTTAGGGACCCATGTGAATCACACCCTGGAGATGGCTGCCCACTGTACTGACCTGTTCCTTCTCTGTTGGACATCTCCGATGCTGTGGGGCTGTTATAGCCAGAGCTCACCTTCTGCAGGGACGAACTCCTGGTTGGAGGCTTTGGTTTCATGGCAAGAGGGGAAGATTGGTTCCTCTGGCTGGAGCTGATGGGCCGGCTGAAGGCGCTGGTCTCCGAGGAGCGGAAGGCGGACACGCCGGCCGGGCTGGCAGCCCCCTCCTCCGAGCTGGTGCTCTTGCTTACCTGGCTGCTGCTTCTCTGAAGACGTTCAACAGCAATGAGGTGACTCTGAGTTTCCTCCAGAATTTTTTGGGCCAGCTCTTGAGGATCAAGCTTTGGATTACTGTCCTCCTGGGATTTGACGGTGCTGTCAGTCTCAGTGCTAGACTGGTCGGATTCCCCGGTATCAGAACTTGCAAGTTTCCCAACTTTTTGGAAAGGTGAGTTTGGGCTGGGGATGAGAGTCATTTTAACAGGAGAATTTGGAGTACTTATGCTCCCTTTGGAGTTGACAGACACTTTAATGCCTCCGTTCTGACTAGTTTTGGGCTGTTTGTGATCAGGGGAAAATCTTGGTTTTATGTTTTCTTGGTAACTGGCCAAAGGCTCGTTGCTGATTATAGAGAAACCTTCATACTCTTCCTCATCTTTGCTGGCTGCAGTGGCTTGTGGTGACAGCTGGCTCTGAGCTGCAGACCTGTGTGGATAGATATTCTTGGGCCTCTCATAATCCTGGCGTCCTCTGTGTCCTGCCCCATCCAGCATGTTCTCTGGCTTGGAAACAAAGCTCATGGAAGAAGCAATGGAGCTCAGGCTGTACACAGAAATGGCATCTGAGGCAATGCTGTCTGGACAGGTAGGAGAGAATGGAGGGTTTTGATACTGGGGTACAGGGTTGGAAACAGACTGGGCAGAAGCCAGTGACTCCAGTGATGAGGAACTGTCCAGGCTAAGGCGCTTGGGCAGCTCCGTAGAATCTAAAAAAGAAAAGACAACAGTATGTACAAACATGCCCCTAGATACACCATAAAATCAAATAAAACCAGGTAACATTCTATCAGAATTAAGAGCAAATGCTACAAAACATGCCCTCAGGCTCTCTGCTACTGCAGAACAACCAGCTACTACTTGGGTAAGGAAAAAGAAGTGCACAGCCCAGGCAAGAACCTGTCCACATATCCTAGATAGAAGTTGTCGGTTCATTATCATTTTATATCTCAAAACCAAGAACGAGTTATATGTCCTCCAGTTGCTGGACTCTAATTCCAGCTTCTGCTCAGACAAGTCTTTCCCATACAGAAACATTTGCTCCAGTCTCTGATGACATTTGGTCTGTGTGACACGTGTGTGATGTGTGACCTCTGCAAAGGTGCCAGTGTGAGATTTCAGCAGAAGCCATTCTGATCAAATCATCAGATGACACAAGAGCAAAAACTACTCTAAGCAGCTTTACCAAAAAGTGCCAGCAAGGATTGTAGAGCAAAGTGCATGGTCCTCCTGGTAGCTTGTTTCCCAGTTTTCAGAATGACCTCCTCTTGGCCAACTTCACAAAGGTCAAAACCTGTAGTGGGACACGGAACAGGAAATTACAGCTCACAGAAAGACCCTCTGTCTCAAAGAAGAGTAACCTCATTTATAACACAGAACAGAGAGGTATGACAGCCTCCAGCACCCTTGGAAGGATGACTTCACCTCTCAGTGCAGGTTGTTGTCTGTTATTTATTACTGTTGAGCACACCTTCTCCAGGTGTTGGGAGCTTTGTGGCGCTGGACTGGGAACACACACACTCATTAACAAATCACTCCTGTCAACACTTCTTTAGCTGCAAATTATTTGGAGTTGTTGGGGAATGATATACCAAACTCATCTCAGGGAACAGGGTCCTAAATGCCAAACCATTTACTATTAATTCCAGGTTTTCTCACAGAAATGGAGCTGAAGAGCACAGACCTTGGAATTTGGCAAATGCAGGCTGGGCTGCAGGAGGCAGACAAATGTGAAGCTCTGAGTTTCATCACTGCTTCAAGCCCCCACATGAGACACCAGCAATGGGTTTAGAGAGACAACAGAAAGAAGTGTTTTCCTACCTAGAGCTGCCAGAAACTCATGACAGCCAGGCAGCCTCCAGAGCTGGACACTGATGGAGACCTGGATTGGTGCAGAGGGGAAATCTTGCTCCTTCTCACCTGCCTGAAGTTGAACCAGGACTTGATGCAGCTGAAGACAGAAATACAGACATTAGCCATTCCTTACAACTCACATCACTGCTTCTCTTACAGCCACAGATAAGGCAATGCCCTTTCCCTGCACACCCCTTCCCTGGAAACCCAGTTCAGCTGCTGCTCCTGAACAGAGCAGTGAGATGGGAAGGTCTGGGAAGAAGGACAGTTCAGGGACAGCAACATCAGACAGACTGGAACAGCAGCAAAGGCAGGGACAGACCAGGGGTGAGGGCTGGGGGGTGGCCAGTGGAAACTGAGCAAGAAGGAAGCACAGCAGGAACATCTGTGAAGGGAAAGAAAAGGAAAGAGATACTCTGGGGCTGCTCACAGAAATATACTAAAGCCCATTCCATGACTGAGCCATACTCCTTATGCAAATCCTAAGAAACTCATTAACTGGGCAGAACAAGTCATATGAAACCATGGAAGACTTTCCTAATATCTCCACGGCCTCCAGGAAAGAAGTTTCTCAACTGTACCCAAGGGACAGGAGTAGCAAGCTAGAGAGAAAATGTGTTTATGAAGATCTGACACAAATTAAGATGCCAGGATCCCATGTAATTCACCAACACAGCCAGGGGAGCGAGGATGCAAAGCCATTAATCAGGGACCAGCTAACCTCAGGACCACCCATCTCTCACAACCCACAAAAGCTTACACAGGCCTTTTTCCACAGTAGCTCTGTGGAGCAAATCCCAGGCCTGAGAGCGGGTGCAGACACGTTGCAGCACAGGGCATGGGTCTGCAGTGACTCTGGCGTGTCACCCTGCACCGCAGTGTCATCCCCATGCACATCATACTCACCATTCCCACCACATTTTTAACAGCCTTCGGGCAGCAGGGAACAAAGGAAAAGAGGAGAAAAGAACATGGGTTACTCTGTGCTGCAAAGTGCCTGTGCTGAGGAACCTTGCAGGGAGACAGCCGTGTGTGAACCAGCACCTGACTGCAAGATGCTCTGTCCAGAGAAAAGAAGGGAGCAATGGGAATGGTCTGAGCTGTGAATCCAACAGCGTGGGAACAGGCAGCTGGAATCTGGGAGTGCCCAGCTCGTGACAGCTCAGACACTTAGCAGGCAGACACTCAGGCCAACCCACACTCTGGCAGGAGGCTGAACATAAAACAGCCCTTCTCTTGATTCCTCTGGGACACAGGACTGGTGCTCAGTGCAGCCAGCAATCCCTAACTTTTCCTTGCACATGCAGCAGTACTGAAGTTCTCTCTTTTGTGGCTCCTGCCTTCTCCTTTGCACTCAAAATAATAATTTTCTACCCAGTGCAGCCGCTCAGGTGCCCACTTTGCTGCTTCACTAATGCCAAGGGCACCTGCTCCCCTATGATGCCAGTCACCCACTCAGCAAAACCAACGAGCAGCAGCCACTGACTGAAATGTCTGATATCCTGCTTCTGTCTGGAACAAAGTCTGCTTTCCTCTGGGACAGGCAGAGCCCCAGCTGCTCACACCATGACTGCCGAGAGGCAGGAGAGGGAAAAAGCAATAACCACAGAGGAGGGGAGAGCTGAGCTGAAAACCAACATGGAACAGGATAGACTGGTCCAAAAGGGAATTCTGCCAGGGGTCTGGGCTATGGAAGAACATTTGCAAACCCAGTGCAATATCCCACTGGGATTTTGCAGTGTTTATTCTATGGGGCAGTGAGGAAAGGGTGAGTGTGTCTTTTGTTACTTGTGCACAGCCAGCTGAATGTTTTTCCTTGGATAATTTAATTATGTGAGGCAGGGTCACAATCATGAAGGCACCTCATTAGCACTCCAAGGCATTTAGAGCCACGGGAATGCTGTCCTCTCCTCCTCACACCCCTCAGATCTGGCCTCCCTCGGGTGGCCATGAGGGAGATAACCCTGCAGTTAACCACACACCTCAGCACTGGTGAGAGCCCAGGCGAGAGGCAGAACACCACCAAGGACATTGGTCACCAGGGTCATTGGAAACATCTCATACTCTGCTGCAGATCCTAACAGGATCCTACCAGGAACCCTTTCCTTGGAGCAGACTCATCCTAGTGGGCTGCCAGAGCCACTCAGTGGGTAACAGAGAAGCTGGGGCTCTTGTCTGGCTTTTTGTGCAGACTCCAAGAGAAGCTGGGGCTCTTGTCTGGCTTTTTGTGCAGACTCCACATGACCGAAGGAAGGGCAGCCCAACACCACACAGAGCCAGTCCCAGCTCCCCACCACAGTATTGTGTGGAATGCTTCTGCATGGGGAAAGGGGAAAGACAGTGAGATACAGGCCCATTCCCTGTGTGAGTGTGTCCATGTACTAAAGCAGGCAAACGATGAAGAGAAACCTCATTGCAGGAGCACTCAGGACAGTAAGAACCATGGAATGGAAAGCAGCCAGGCTGGTGGCGCAGAGAAAGGCTGGGTTAGGCTAGGCATGCTCCAGAGACTGGGGAGAGGGAAGAGTGTGGAGGAGGTTGAGGGGAGCAGGGAGAAGTCCCATCACCACAGGTAGCACTGCCCTTCTCCTAAAGACCAGAAATCCTTCCTGCAGAGCTGTGAGCACACACAGGAGCAGCACAGGCTCAGCGAGTTTTCTGACAGACCTTGCATTGTCCAAAGTCAGCCCATACCTTGGGACTTCAGTAAATACAGTGGACAAAGAGCAGCCAGCATGGGCCCTAGGCAGGATGTCCAAACAGCAATTAGGGGTCTGTTACTCAATTCCCCCACACTGCTGCAGGGACCGTCCTCTCACTTGTCACTGAATGGGGAGTCCCAGGGCCACACAGCCCAGTAACCCACCTGCATATTTTCCTTCTGGACACACACTTTCACTCACACAAACAGGCAAGTTTAGAATTTCAACCCTCAAGTCTCCTAGCAAGCTCCGGGTTGATAAACCAGGGCATCAACCATTCTGTGTATTTCTTCATTTACTGACCTGGGAAGAGCCATTTGGAACCTGGTACTGGAGGAAAACCTCCCAACTCACCCTGTTGATAAGCTGCTCTCCTGTTTCTGAAGCTGTGATAAGTTTACAAAGTGCCTGAAGTGCAGGGTTAGGCAAACCTGAAAAACATCAGCAGAAACATCTGTATCTGTTTCTTGACTGCAAGAAATGCAACAAACCTGAACAGAACACACACTCGGCTAATAAACCTCTCCCCCACATCACTGGACAGCTCTGGAAGCAGCAGCAATTTCCAGAAAGCAAAAGGTCTTCCCACTTTGCATCTGATGACAGGTTTCCTGACTGAGAGCTGGGAGAGAGGAACAGTCACATCATGCTTACTCAACCCAGTAGCAAATGATTCTCATCCGTGACAAAATTTTCAATTAACATTTACTTTTAGAACTTCTTCCCAGTCCAACACATTGATTTCATTGAAGTAAAACATCCCTGTTTCACATGCTGACATCACAGAAAGGCAGGACAGGCTGATGTCTGCCTGGTCAGGGCCCACAGCTGCCTCCTCTCACCTAGGAGGGACTGGATGGTGGTGCTGCACTGCTGCAGCCTGTCCCCAGGGTCTGAGGTTGGGAAGAACACTGCTGCTGGGAGGCCACTGGCAGGCGGGTCCAACCGAAATCCCACTGCTGTGAGGAGAGCCTGCCAGCCTGGAATGCCACCAACTTTATTCTCCACACTCTGCTGGGAGGTGTACATGGAGTTGTGCTGCCCGTTCTGGATTCGCTGCAATGATTTTTCCACCTGTGGGGAAATGACATCGTTTATTGTACATGATGCTGTTACTGACTGCCTCTTTCTACACCAAGAGACTGGAACAGCAGTTTGGGGTCAGCAAATCCAAGGTTGATCCTGGCCTGTCTCACACAGGAGGACATTAGTGCCTTGAAAACAGAAGCTCCAGTAATTCAGCATCACAGTTGTAACATCACGGTGATGAGTGTCAGTGTTCTCTGGGACTCTGGGAACAATAATGCTACAGGAAATGAAGTAGCAGTTTGTTTGGGATAGTTTCCTGTAAGCCTGGCAGCTGCATTTCTCCCCAAAAGATGACTCACCTTGGGGTTCCAGCCTGCTTATTACCCGACAAACAGCCTGCAGCCACACGGCAAACAGGAAAGAGAGATCAATGTCCACAAACCCCAGCAACTGGCAAGACCAGCAACATTCACAGGCTTCCATCATTCTATGGGTACTTCACACTCTGTGAGACCACAGATGATGCATTGGGAAGAAAGTTATTAGAAGTCATGAGTGATCATTCCAGCCACCTGGCAGTTGGCTCCAGTCCCTCTGTTCCCCAGGACAGACTGGTGGCACAGATGGGGACAGAAGGGCCTCTTATCTTCCAAATATGCAGAGACAGCAGTGACTGTGCTCTCTGTTTCCATGACTGCCATGTTCATAGCTATTTCCCTGTATAAACAATTAATCCCAATGCTTACCTCTTAAGCAGAAACCCAATTCAACAGCTAATGCAAACCAGATGGGTCTGGGGAGGATTCTTTCACAACACAGTCTAAGATTTTGCTTACTTTGCCTCTTTTTGCACTGAACAATTCCTTAGGTGTCCCAGTCTTTCCACACTGACCCAGAGCTTTGCAAGAGGCTACATCACGGCAGGGAAGAGGGGATGAAGGTATATATATATATATTTTCAAGTGAACATCAGGGTGCTGCTGTTCCACTCATGGTTTGCAGATGCATGCCCACAGATGAGGGTGTCTCAGGACTAGCTGGCTGTGGTGCCCCTCGTGGTTGTGACAGCACTCCCTTTCCCTTACCAGATGAAGCAGGACACGCAGAGCATCCCGGGCCCTTTCAGGGTGCTGCAGGATCTCAGTCAGGGCCTGTCCTACCAGTGAAGAAGGGCTGTTCAGCTTCATATCACTCCCAATAAGCATGAAGCCTGCAAGGTTCAGAATGAGAGACAGTCAGAGTCCTGTTCAAAGAAAATGTTCAAACCAGACACAGATGTCCTCTGCCCTCAAGACTAGTGAACGATGGTTCACTGCACCCTGCACAGGGACATTGTTTTCCCAGAGCAGCTGCCCACTCCCTGCTCAGTGGTGCAGACTGAACTTCCAGAAAGTTTCTAGATACTTCTTAACTGTCCTCTGCTATTAAATCAATCCCATCTTCCTGTTCAAGCAAGCAGAAAACCACTGGATTGCAGCTAAACTTGTCCAGGCATGCTCCAGGTCTCCTCTACAGCCACAGAAATCAACACATACCACTGGTGGTCGTAGAACAGAACTGAGAACATGAAAACTTTTAGCTGTCCTGGTCAGAAACCTGTCCTGGCTCATGCTCCATTCAATGCCACACTCCCCAGATGTCAGCACAAAGTGCTCTGTGTTTTCCTTCTCCTTCCCACAGCAAGGATGCAGCTGCTCCTGGCTCTGGTGCTCCATCCAAGATTCAGTGCCAAGGGTCAGCAGTGGAAGATGGGGACTGTGTGTGATGAACTTGCACAGTACCATGGAAGGGGCAGTACTGAGACAGCCTGAGCAGCTGAAAGCCTCTGCCTGCTGGCAATGCCAAGCACCATGCCCACACTCATTCTTTTTTGCCTAGGAAGTGGTCACTTTTGGGGCTTTTTAGTGCTTTCTTCTTTTGAGACAGAAAAATCTTGGAAGGAAAATAAAATCCCAACTGAACTGTGGACTGTAGCCTGAACTCAGCTCACACCTGGTAATACCTGAACCACATCCTAACGCTGGACTCAACATGCCTGAAGTCATTGTCAGCCTGACTCATTTTAACAAGTTCTCACTCCTCCAGCCACATGCAGTTCATACCAGAGCCATATTCACCACAGTTTCCTGAGATAAATAACATGGTTCTGCTGCCTGTGCAAAAATCAATTTGGGGAATGCCTGCAGCTTTCAAAAACCAGGCCTCGTGCCAGGAAGAAAAATTAGGTTATCTGTACATATCCCTGTAACAGCACTGCTGAACTCCAAGACTTTGTCATTCCAAATCTCAACGTACAGATCTAATTGAGAGGGAGCAAGCACTAGCACTGCACAAGAGCTGACACTGCTGAGACATCCCCGATGGAAGCAAGGGAAACCTTCCTCCTAAAAGGAACAAAAGAACAGGCCCTACAAGGTTTATGTCACAGAAATCACAGCTACTTGCTGTTCCTGCTTCTAGCAGCACTACTCCTGCCTCCTGTTGGAGTGACACTAAATTCTCCATTAAATTCTCCTGTATGTGTGCTCCAGCTGACTCCATCCCAAGGACACAGGAAGCGTGAGCCTGGAGATTTCAAACATAGATAATGAGTTGTACTGCACTTTATTTCTTTCCAGTCATGAGACACACTTCACCTCACAACTGCTTCCAATTATACCCAATCCATACCCACCTACTGTGCCCAGGGAAATGCCAGTGAGTCCCACGACACTGACATTCAGCCACACTCAGCTGAATCAGGGTCTGAGACACAGGGGCTGAATTCTGGGAAAGCACAGGACACACGCTGCTCCCAATTCCCTGCCAGCACCGCTCCTTGCTTCGCTCTTGTATTTTGGCAGTTCCCTAGAAACCACATCTGATTTGTCCAGAAGAAGACTGTTCCTACCTGCCCAGTTGGCTGGATGGGAGAACTGCTTGCTGCTCTGCACGGTTTTCATTGCTTCTCCCAGGGCTGCGCTGGCTTTCATCCCGTTTAGCAGAGAGGAATAGAAGGCGTGCACAAACATTTTGGAAGCAGCCACGGGAATGGGCCAGAGTGACACAAGGACACATTGAGCCCCAGCAGCCAGGAATGCCCTTGTCAAGCCAATGACTCCATCAGAAGTGACTTTGCTGTTGGACTCTTGGTAAGAGCCAAGAACCACTAGCTTGACAGGAAGACGCAGATCCAGCACATCAGCTGCTGTAAGCAGGAACTCCTGAAGAGGAGGGCAGTCCGAGATGCTCTCCACATCACTGGCATCATCCTGCATCCTAAGAGATTCTGGGATTGTGTAGGGGTTCCCAAAAGAACTCTTGCTGCTGGCTGGATTGCTGTCAGTGTTGGGTGTCAGGACCAAAGCAGCCAGTTTCCAGGAGACGTGGGTTGCAAAATGGACACATTCTGCCTGAGTGAGGGCACTCATGACTCTCTCTTTTGTTGATGAGCTGCCGACTAAGGGCTGGCAGCCAAGTAACTCAGATACCATATAGGCTTCCTCTTCTGCAGAGGGCATAGGTCCCCAAAGCCACCTGTCCATAACTGCTGAAGGGAGTTTGGGATTTCCTATAACAGCTGCCATTGAGGTAGAACTGGAGTAAGCAGGAGTATTCTTCCTCACATGGGACTACACAGAGAAAGAGAAAGAGAAAATGGGGTTCAAAGATCCGGATTTTATGGTGCTGGTAATAAAATATCCTGTCCCTTTGGCTCTAAACAGAAGTCTGGTTGTCATAATTACAGGAAGACTGCATTCCTTTAGTTTCTTCTGTTTAACTATTCCAAGAACACCTCCATTTGAGTCTGGTCAAGACTTCTATCCCCAGATCTTGGGTGAAGCGATGGGTAAGAAAAGAAAGCAAGAGATACAGCCCAGGTCCCTTTGAGGGCTGCAGCAGAGCTAAAAGCACAAAGAAGATTCCAGGTTCTCACATTACTGGAACACTACCTGCAATCACCCACTAAGTGGCTCCTCGTACCTGCATTTCCACGATCAGTGACAGCACTGCCAGCAGAAGGTGCTGCATGCAGCTGATACTGAATGGAACAGCAGTAATGCTGACAAGGTTCAGACCCTTTTGCTGTTCCACTGACTGTGTTTAACCCAGGGCAACCCAAGATGTGCAGCAAAACACTGCCCAGCAACAGCAGAGGTGACTTGGTGGATTCTCCCAGAGACCTGGGCATTAGAAATGCTGCTGCCAAACATCAGCATGAAGATAATTTTGCAGGATTCACCTGTGGGATATGCTTTCCCTCATAGCTTTGGTGTCCTGAGACATTAGTGGCCTTCCCCACTCAGAACACTAAAATGGAGGTGAACATACCAGCAATGTGACAGGACAGTCAGCTTGGCAAGGAAGCTCAGCACAGATCACAGACACCTACATCTCTGTAGTCTGCCATGTAGTTCCACACCCAGCACATGCAATCCTTTAGAGGAGGATATCCAAATGATCCAATCCCCTTGTCCTTCCTGGCATGCCTGGGGCTGTGATTTTGTGCTGCAGGAACTACATCAGAACCTACTTCAGAGCTGTGGTGCTCAGCATGCTCCTCAGACCCAGGGCGGCCTGTTTGTGGTTTCTGTTCTTGTGTCTGGCACAGCAGGACAGAGCTGCTGCTTTCTGAGCATGTACCAGAACCTGCACCCACAGGAGAGGTTCTGTCAGAGAGGTTTCATAAGCAGTGTCAGACCTTGGAGCTGGGATTCAGTGACTGGATGGATGGCACTGCAATGAGGCTGAAGCGCTCATAGAGGTACTCATTGGAGGAACTGCCCTTCAGCAGAGCAAAAGGAATGAGGTACAGCTCTCCCTCCAGAACCAGGATCAGCTGTCGGTGGCGGCCAACAGGCCCACTGGAATGCATCAAACCCTGAAAAGAAAGGAGACAGAAAGAATTACTTTGGCCCTTTCACGCCACCAGTGTCCCCACCTGCACTTCCCAAGCATCAGGCTCTAGTCTGACCCCACGTCGGGTGTGGAAACACCCACATCAGAACCACACTGTGTGTGACAGATGAGCACATGTCCTGAAAGCTGGAGTGCTGCTCACCTATGCCCAGCCAGCTCCACTGAGAGGAGTGAGCACTGAGTGCACTGACCCTTATGGTCTGGGTCATCATCCTGGCCTCATGCAGGGCCCAGCCTCACCCTGGTACTGCAGCTCCTTCCACTCCAGCCTGAAACCTTGGCTAACTCCAACCACCTATGTCTTGTCAGTATTGTCATCACCTTATGGTTTCTCAGAGAATATTCTTTCTGATATTGAATTTCTAAATAGACACTTCCTCTGAAGAGCAAACAATCTACAGACAGATTGTGTCCATGGCCTGCTCTTCCACACACTTGACATAGTCATCAACCCAGAGTAAACAAAAGATCTAACCAGAAGGCATCTTAAGGATGGAGAAGTGAAGCAGAGAGATTAATCAATAGGGAACATGGAGCTGGGCACAAAAAGTGGCAACTGCTCCTGGTCCAATGTAACTGTGGAAATTTATTAATCTAGTGTATCATACAAACAATTAGTTTTCACCCCAGGAAAGAGTAACTTCAAAGCACTGAAATTTGCTCCAGCTTAAACACTGGCAGCCCACAAAAAAAGAAGTATGCAGGACTAGATCCTTGTCTGTAGATTCTCAACTCTAGGTGGTCTTTAAGGCCCCTTCAAACCCAGACTGTTCTGTGAAAATACCACACTTCAGAAACCACCCCCAAGCTGTCTGTTCTTGCTTTCCCACACTGAGAGGGTTTTGGTGTCTGTGCCAAAGGCTTACTCCTTCCATGGGTCCTATCAGTAAGTCGTAGAGAGCTCGGAGAGGGGGTTTGGTGAAGGAAGTCTGCCTCCTTGGAAGTGATGATGTTCCATCCTTAACAGGTGACATGGTACTGCTGAACAGGCTGGTCATGCTCTGGCAGCTCCTGTGGGCAAAAGCCAAGGCAGAGGTTAGCTGCAGGAGTCTGAGCTGCCCTGTGGCTGCCCTGACCTCAGACAGTGACATGAGCCGGGCCGTGTCACCCAGGGGACTCTGCTCTGTAAGATGCTTCATGGGAGGACTTCAGTCTCCCATTCAGCTTCACACCTCAGTGAACAGTGACATTAATGGCAGGATGAATCAGCTGCAGACAGCATGTGACATTGCTGTGGGATCTGTCTACACACTCCAGTGCCTGAGGTGCTGCTCCCAGGTGCTCCTGCACACCCCTGGGTAGCAGCTGTGTGCAGCAGGCTGAGACCCACTGACCACTGGCCACAGCCACGGCAGGATTTGCACTTGGGTTGTGCTCCAGCTGACCTGCTGTGATACCAGAGGAAATGTGACAACAGGCAAACCATGAGACATCAAGATTCTGCCTGCACTTCTGCCACTGCTGTGCAACACCTGGTGCCCATTTCTGATATTCACACAGAGTTCTGCACGTGATCTCCTGGCATCAGCAGCCACAAGTTACTGCCCTGCTGAGGAAATGAAGTTGCCCCATTCTGGGCCCACTAGTCCAGCAGCTGTGCTCCCCAGAAATGCTACACTTGGCTTGGGGTCATGAACAACCATTTTACATGGAAAGGGTAACTTTCCAGAAAGTTTTAGCAGGTGGACCTCAGAGAAAAGGTAGGGAGGCCTGGGACATACCCCAACCCTTTGTGACACATACAAAATTGCATTTTCCCCTCTCTTTCTCTCCTCAGCTGCTGCAACCAGCCTCCTGACACAGCTAAAACCTATAGTTCTCTGAAGAAAAAAATGCTCTTACTACCCAAAAGGAATTTCCATCTTATGGGCACATAGGCATAACCTCAGAATGTCAGCAGAAGCCTGGTGTCTGACTGCCCATGCTCTCTGACCCAGAGATTCCTGTGACAGTACCAGTATGCTGCTGCTGCTGCTGCTTAGAGTAGCTGAAAGCTCATCTGGGGAATCTGTGCAACAGAGGATCAGCACAGGCTTGGCACTGTGTGCTCCCCTCAGACCCATCTGCCCTGCTTCACTGCGGCACCTGACTGAGCCAGCATGCCTGGCAGGGTGCAGCTTTATGGAGCACAGATTTTAAAATCGGATCAGGAAAGAAAATCTGAGCAGGGATACCCCAGTCCTCCCTCAAGACCTTGAGCTCTGATCCTCCCTGAGCAGCTCATTGCCAGCAGGCAGCACTTGCCAGCCTCACAGCCCATGTTCAGTGATTGTTACATACTCATTTACTGCAGGGAATAGGGGCTTGATTACTTCAATCAGCAAAGCCCTCCTGCATCTTGGGTTTCCCAGCCAAGCAGCTCTAGATTTATTTCTTCACCACTCGGATTGCTTTTTATGAGAACAAAACCAAGGAAGCACCATAAATCTCTCACATCTCCTGCCTCTGTGTGTGTGTGTGTGTACACAAAGAGTGAGCAAACCCACAGGAGAGGATGGATAGATCTTTTATGGCAGGTGGAGCTGACCAGGAGCCCTGGTCAGTCCATCCTTTCCTCCCAAAGAAGCCAACAAAAGGCTCCAGGTGCACTGATGATTTTTACTTTGCTCTTGCAATGCAGAGGATCCCCTGATGTCTGAACAGTGAAATCTCTCATTTGGAAGCCTCTGCTCAGACTCTGCAGCGCTGCTGATTTATAACCCTTTGTACAGGCAGCCTGGCTTGCAGCAAGCAGAGAAACAGCACAAACAGCCAGGGCTTAGCTCTGCTCCCTCCCTTTGTCTTGGAGATGCAGGAACAAAGCAAAGCCTCAGAGAACAGGGGAGAAAGCTGTGTTGTGCAAGCCTTGGGTCTGACTGACCTGGCTGACCACCAGCCTCACAGGTGCTGGCTCTGCCTGCTGAGGATGAGTGGCTGGGCCCGGGCAGGAAGGAGGGGTTGACCCCAGAACCAGCACAGAGCTGCTCCTGCCTTGGCATTAATTAGGACTTTGGACAAGTCAAATACTCCCCATGGCCAAGCACAACCATTGGGAGGGCTGGGAGTCAGGCCTGGTGCTGCAGGGGTCTGACAGCCTCGGGAAGCTGGATACCCATCCAGCCTTCCTCAAAGAGACTCTTCCTAAAAATGCAGCCTTAAATCCACATTCAGGGCCTTTGACACACACACCGTACAAAGCTGTGGGAAGCTCCAGAAAACAGTCAGATCTGAGCTCCCTGTGTCTCCAGAACCCACTAGTGGTTGCAAAAAACCCACAGCCCACCCAGCACTCTCTGCCAGGGTGGTCTGCATGTCAGCAGCTGCAGCACTGCATCCTGGATGGCACAGAACCACCACAGGAAGGACTCCCCAGCCCCCAGGGACACCCCCATCCCTCTGCTCTGGAGAGGGTCAGCTGCATGGTTCTCCAGGGCAAGCTGTCAGGCCCTGAGGGCAGTAAGGCTTCAGTGACCCTAGCAGTTTGCCCTAAGAGGCAGAGAAAATAGAAGCTGCAAGAAAACACGAGCCACTGTGGCTATCTTGGTGGCTGTACCAGTGGCATCCTCAGCTCAGACAGTCATTGTCCAGTCCTGAGATCACCACAGTGTTCCTTCAGTGCTTATTTTTCCTCTGAAGTCCATTTATTCTCAGAAGTTCCCTAAATGAACTGCCAACCCTCCAAGTTTGCTTTTCTAAGCAGAACTGCCAAAAAATCATA
The DNA here is from genome assembly GCA_013397915.1 of Daphoenositta chrysoptera. NCBI lineage: Eukaryota > Metazoa > Chordata > Aves > Passeriformes > Daphoenositta > Daphoenositta chrysoptera. The sequence continues at coordinate 47,028 of VZRO01000763.1, forward strand.
CCATTCTCTGCTTAAAAGCACCTACGCTGAGTTCAGGGCTCAGCAAGCCAGCTGCAAACAGATGTGGCAGTGTTAGCTCCATCCCCAGACCCCCAGTACACCCCCCTCCACTGGCAAAAGGAGAGGGGCAGGCAGGGAGGCCATCCAGAAGTGTCTCTTCATCTTTTCACCTCAGTGCTCATGGCAAGAACATCAGAGACCTGGCTGCTTCTAATGCTCCCCCCGATTCTCTTCTGAGGGTGCTTTTAGTTAAATGCCCAAGATGCCCCATCCTTGGGCTGCTCCTAAGAGCTGCAAACTACTTACTTGACCAGACACCTGAGCTAAGCTCCTAGGTCTGGATTCAAAGTAATGTTTGTGGCTCCTGTGGAGCAGAAAGACAGAGATGCTGCATGGGTGGCCACTGCAGTGTTCCTGAGGATTAGCATTCCCTGGAACAGAATCACATCCTATTTCCCCCTGTAATCAGAGGGACAATCTCCTCTCTTTCTAAGCCTGATGAACTAGCAAAACATCTCAGCAATTCTGGGGATCTGCCTGTGTGATCCAAAACTAGCAAGTACTCATAGTCCTTCATCAGTGCAGCAGCTTGAACAGATATGCTTGTGGATTCTGAGAAGAAAACCAGGCCAGTTGCTGGTGCCAGCAGGCAGCTCCCAGTTCCGTGGGGATGCTGTAACAGCTCACAAGCTCCGAGGGTGGCTCACAACACTCCAGGCTGATCACATTTGCTTTTCCAGCTGAGAAAGGCCTAGGGTATCCTGTGCTCACAAACCACAATGGAGCACAGATCCAGTCAGAAACCCTGGGTTGCATCACGCAGCCACACTGGAAAAATTCTGTCTTCAATTTTCTTTCCAAATGGTTGCCCTAAGCCCTAATCAGCACAGTCATGTGAAAGGCTGAGAACAAGTTGTAAGAAGCAGAAAATGAGTGGAGACTTGCAGCTTACAGTCCTGTAACTCTGGAAATGCAGCATACTCCCAGTTAATTGGGACTGAAATAAACAGAAACATGTATTTCCATAACAAGTGTGCAGGAGAGAGCTCCAAGTTCCACATCTCACACACAGCAGGGGCAAAACAGTGCTCCCTTGCAATTGCTTGGAGCCTCGAAATCAGCACTTGGCCAGGAGAAGAGCAAATTCAGAACGGCTGCTCCTCTGGACAGTCATCAATTCCAACTGGGACCAGTCCTTGCTGGGTCTCCCCTTGAGCACTGGCACTGGCTGAGCCTAACTAAACTTGCAATTTAGAGAGAATCCCACCACAGAGACGTCTCCAGCTTGCTGATCCCCACAGCAGTGCTGCATTCTCACCTGTTTAACAGGTTGTTCCTGCTGACCATCCTCAGGAAGCCGGTTGGGTCAGTCATGGAGTTCAGCTTGTTATTCATCTCCTCAAACTGCTGGTCCATGATATCCCCAGCTTCACTCTCTGTCTCACTGCTAGCACAGGCTCTGAGGGGGAATCAGTGACATGAAGGGGTCATTGACGTGAGAAAGAACAACAGCTTGATGACAAATGCTCGGCCAGCTTGAGCGAAAATGTTTTTCAAACAGAAGCTCAAGCAAACACTAATGCCAAATCTTCCGTGGCTTGCCTTTTGTCAGGCATACAAGACATTATCAGCCCCATCTCCTCCTCTTCTGGGATTCCTCAAGGTTTAGTGAGTGGCACACAGGGGTGGGAGTGCGGGAAACAATTTCTGTGCACTGCAGGCGGGGGCTTCTAAAGCTGCAGCACAACACTGAAAAGCTGAGTCTGCAGGAAACACCAACTCAACCCTTATCTGCCCGAGAACACGTGTGAGCACATCCTTTTCAGATCTCCACAGTAACTTCAAGCTCCACATGCCTCCTTCACTGGCAAAGAGTGAGATAGCAGAGGGAGCTGTGTTGCCACTCCTGTTATACAAAGAGGGAAAGCACAGAACTATTTACTCTATCAATGCCCCAAATACAGCAGCACCACAGAGAAACAGCCCAACAGTTCTAAATTCCCAATCTCCTGATATTAATATCTGAATTTTCTCAGTGCAATTGGGGTGCTCGTGGTGGGCTAGGTTGGGCTCAGTGAGCATTTTGCATGTGAATCATTCTTTCTATTTTGTACACTTTTGTTACTAATGTTGTTGCTGTTACTGTTTTCTTGTCTCATTGCTGTTTCCAGTAAATTGTTCTTATCTCAACACATGATATTGACCTTTTGTGCCTCCAATTCTCTTCTTCAGACACCAGAAAGAGGAAGAGAGAGGGAGGGAGCAAGCAAACAGCATTGGAGTTTGGAGAGTCTCAGTGGGAAAACTAAACTGGAGAGTACCACTCCTAAACCACAACAGTGGCACATCACAAACCTTGGACTTTGTACACTTAAGATAACATAGATGCTACCTGCTGAAGCCTCCTTGCATCTCATTTCTGTTTCCTTTTGGGTTCCTAAAAGCTTGGAGCCTCTCCTTAAGGGCATTTTCCCCAATAAAGGGTACAGGAATTAAATGAAAACACAACCCACACTTGTGCAGGCAACCAGAGCTGTACCTCTGTTGCTGGATGGACCATGGATGTCTTGTTAGTGAATTTCCCAGTCAATATGATTTATAACCTGGTAAGTCCTGACAAAAGCCAATCACTTCATGAACACTGAAATGGGGACAGCTGAACCACAGGGGGATAAAAAAAAAACAACAAACCACAACATAGGGGAAAAAAGGGAAAAGAAAATGTTGTCAACAGCTTCTCCCTGCTTATTTTCCCTCCAGCTGAGGCATGCTCAGCTCTGAGTCCTGGCACAGTTTGGAGAAGAACTCACAGCTCCTTAAAGAGGCAAAAATCTTGAGTTCATGAACCCAAGAGAGCAGGTCACATGCTCTCCCTAAAGAGAGGGGAGTCTGTCCTAACACAAGTTCAAGCAGACTTTAAAATCCCTTACACTTTTTTTTTTTTTTGCAAGAATGCATTACTTTGAGGATTAATTAGACCAGCTGAAAAGAACCCTTTCTAGCAGAACCTGAAGGCTGCAGTGTGGAACTGAACATCCTGTGCATTCCTTCCTCTCCAGAAAGTGTGAAGACGTGCTCTGGACACACAGCAGTACCTCTAACCCTGCTCACAGCAGCGTGGACAGCACCAACTCTTCAACCTGAACCTCAGAGCACTCCAGCAAGCCAGGGACTGAGCAGTCAAATTCCCTCAGATGTGCTGTACATATTCATACCCTGCTGCTCTCCAGTGCTGGGCAGAATGCAGGGGCTGGGACTGAGGCTGGCAGCTTCTGCTGGGGCCCTGGGGGTGCTGGACCCCAGTGGAATCAGCAGGGCTGGGGGGAAGCACTTGAACCACATGGGGAAGAAGTTTCAAAGTAGAAAGTGATGATCACCCACATGGAACAGCCAAGATTTGTTTGCTTGATTCCTTGTGCATAATTTTGACATGGGGAAAGAACGTCTGCCTATGATCATACCACACAGGTCCAAGGATCTTGGAGACAAGCATTAAACCCAGAATCTTTAACCAAAAACAAACCCCTACCATCACCATGAAGGGAGGAAGAAGCTGACATCCCAGCAAATTAAAAACTCATCCCAGAACATGAAGACTGAAGGACTGCCTTTGCCAGGAGGAGAATCTGTGGTGATAAATAGTTAATGAAACTAAAAACTGTATCTGCAAAACTGCTGCATGAGGCCCAACTGCAGATTTCAGTTATGGATCTTGTGTATCTGCATGTCTGCAGGGTAAGACTCAACAATCAACATGTGGGTTCTAAATTATTTACTCAGCTATAGCCACAAGCCACATTGAGGCAGGGGGGTGGTTGGAATTCCTACAGTATTTGCAGTTTTTCAAAGCAAACCATTGAAAGAGAACTCATTACACTGGAAACTGTAAGCAGAATGAAATCTGTCCATATACAGTCACACATGGCACCTGCCTCCTCATCCAACCTACAGATTCACCATGCAGCCTGTGGGTTTGGATCTTACTTGCTTGTGCATAGAGTTGTTTAGCAGGAAAATAATCATGGATACAAAAACAAAGCCTTTTTTTGTTGCTGCACTGAAAATTTACCCCTTCTCCGACTTTCAGTTCTCAGACTTCTCAGCCAAGGCAGAGATGGAAAAATGTTATAAATTCAGGTGGGAGAGCAGAGAGCAGGATGTGAGCCCCCCTGATCCCAACTCACCTCGTGTAGTAGGAATCCACTCCCAGAGCCTCCCGCACGCTGGAGATGTGCTGCTCCAGTGCTGAGTTTGTCAGTGTCTGCAGGGCCACGCTGTTGGCTTCATGGAAGTCCCCAGCATTTTCTGTCAGGCTGTCACCCAGATAGTACTCATGGAATTTCAGAATTCCTGCAAGGCACCAGAAGCAGGAGGTTATTTCTGCAGGGCTAAAACAGTGCTGCCAGCAGCTGTCTAAGAAGATGGCATAGCCCCAAGCAGTTGGCATTTCCAGCATAACTGGGGCAGTGTTCTGTGCCAGGTCTTCACTGAACTTCTCCAGCACTTTCAGCCTTGTTTTTAAAATCTGGGTTTCTACTTTGCAGATAATGGCTCAAATGTACAAAGACAGAGGAGAGCTTTTACGAGATGCTCAGAATGCCTTTGCTATTGCAGCACTCATATAAATTATAAACCAGATCTTCCATACAAGCCCTACTAGAGTAATGCACATTTCAATTGATGCACATGAAAAATACCTATGAATAGCCTCTGAGCAAATTAACTGAACACACAAGGCTGAACAAGAGTGTTGTTACTACAGCAGAACCTCCTCACATCACACACAGTGAGGAAAGAAGACGGATTAAAGCACAGTGAATTATTAAAAGATAGCATTTCACAATGGGTAAACCAGATAAAGGCCACTTCCTGTTTTGCTGAGAATTCCACTGCTACTGCAGATAAAACCTTCCTACTTTCAGACTGTTCTATTCTTCCTTGATATAATTAATTCTGCAGCCTGTGATCAACAGCAAAAGGCTGCTCTGGATGCCTCAGCAGCATCAATTATTACACCAGTTAGGGAAGAGCGGAAGAACAAAGAATAAAGCAACTCCTCCTGCAGCAACAGCAGCAAACACTGCAACAGCCAAGAGGTTCTGAGGGTTCCAAGTCAGTGGGACATTGAGGACCCTGGGCTGCCACTGAAGCTGCTCCCTCCATCAGTGAACAAGAGCGGGTCACCACGGCTGGGCCAGAGTCAGTACTGAAGAGCTCCCAGCAAAGCTTCTTGAGCAAACCCCTGAAATATCACAGCTTGTCCCCTTCCCATCACCTGACAGAACCTCCAAAGAGGCAGTCACAAACCCATGGACTCAAACACTGCAACTGCTTTTCTCCAAGACTCACTTTGGGCAAGGAGGAGACTGATCATGAAGCCCAGTGGCAAATCCTACACTTGATCCATGTAATTTTAATAAGCTCAGCCCGATAGTGATACTATAGAATTATTGGCATTTTGTTGTGCAAACTACAGGCCTGAAGAGCCAATTAATGACTGGATGCACAGCAGGACAATGCCATCTCACACTCGGACATGCAACATTGCAAAAATGCCCCCAAAGAAGTGTCCCTTCCAACCACTGTCATCCCATCTAAGTCAGGCATGTGTTACTGTTTGCTTCCCTTCCTGAAGCATTTTTCATGCAACCTAAATAGTGCTTTTTATCTCTTTAGCTTTGTCATGATGAAGGCCTGCAATTATTAAATTATATCCAGAAAGAACTTGTTAAAATTTACAGTCATCACTTTATTAGATAATGAATAACAGCTGTCTGGAAAAAGCAATCCTCTTCAAATTAATCCTCCTTGCTCCTCTGTGATAAGTGTTTCCACATTCATGTGAGGATCAGGCAGTTCTATGGCATATCAGGAAGTGGGGATGCCCTTCTGTTTTCTGCAATCCACTTCAGTGAATAAACGTCAAAAGCTTTTGGAAGAATAAAGCACGGAAATATAATTAAAGTAGGGATCCTTCTGCACAGAAGATTCTCATAGAGCCAACATACTTGGAATTTCATTACTCTTCTATTCTGCCCTGTGGGAAATATATACAGATTGGAGGTTGAAAAATGGAAATATTAAACATGTGAAACATTTCCATCTCCAGGTGAACATCAAAGCCCTGAATAAGCACTTCTGAGGCATTACTGCTGTGGCTATGCTATAGCTTTAAGTCTATTCAGCTTTAAGGTACTAGATGGAAATTATTCCCTCCTACATTCACTCTGGTCCCAGATTCATTCCTATTCTCCCTTTTTAAGGCCAGTTCCCAGGCTCTCATGTCCAAAAAGGAGCTCACCTGCCCCAGGAGCCAGCAGCCAGCTGTACAGATAACCTGCAGCCAGAGAGTAGTAGAGAACAAGTCCCCTCTGGCCATTCACAGTCTCCAGGACCTGGTCAAGGGTGACAGGAGAATAGGGATCTGAGTCCTGCTGCCCAGTCTGACGTTCCACCAGCAGGTCAGCAAAAGCCCTCGTTCGTCCTCTCTCTGCTACTGCCAGTGCCTCATCATGGTGACCTGAAAAGACAAAGCCATCTCTCAGACCTGACACGAGTGTGGTCTGCAGTGCCATGTTCATGGAACAGGGACAGTTGCTATCCCAATCCCAGTGGAAACCTGGGGAAGCAGTGTCACCTATTTCCCAAAAGAGCAGTCTCTGCACTGGAACACAGTCCAACAGAACATATTTGCTGCAGGCAATAACACAACGAGCCACAGAAAGGCAAATCAATGGAGGAAGCAAGGAAGAAGAACCAAAAGTGCCCAAAACCCAAAGCCAGACACCCATTTTGCTGTCCTGGAACAGAAATGCTGTTTTGTGTGGGACAGCTGCGGAGCAAAGGACATCTCAGGAACTGCCACCCCACAAGTCCAGCTAAACTCCTGGCATGAGCATGGAGGTCAGCCTCAGCATCTGAAGGCATCTCTTACCCAGACTGACAAGCACTCGCTGCAGGGCCTGATAGGAGGATGTCTGCAGGTCGAAGAGTGACAGCTTGTAATCCGTGCTCAGCTGCACCTCGTGTCGGATGGTTTCAAACAGAGCGGAGGCCCGGTACAGCTGGGAGGGAAAACAGCCCCAGTGACTTCCTTGTGGACACTGCACAAAGCACTGTACAAAGCAGGATGATCCAGGGCCAGCATCCCCTCAGGCTGGGGAGGTCTGGCTCAGACCCTCCCTGAGTGGGGCAGCTCTTACTGTGCAGCATCAGGGTCCTGAGCCCCCCACAACCTTGGGAATGCAGCAAAGTCAACGGCATTTCAGTAGGGATGCACCAGACATTTTCCCTGAGATGCACCCTGGGATGCACCAGACATTTTCCCTGAGATGCACCCTGGGATGCACCAGACATTTTCTTCCCTGAGAACAGGAATGTCCCAGAGGGCTTGGAGGACACAAGCTCCCCAGCACGGGGCAGACCATGGTATACCTGGTGCTGGGACTCCTCCAGGTTCCCACTCGCCCAGAGGGAGAGGCCAAGGCCGTGACGGATTTTTGCTTCATCTTCTCTGCGTCCCAGCTGCTCTGCCAGCCTCAGTCCTGGAAAGGAGTCAGAGTGAGAGAGTGCCAGAGGGGAGAAGGAGCTGTGGCCTCAGGCCCACAGGGCTCCTGTGCAGGCAGAGACAGCTGTGGAGCTGCTGGCACCGGGACAGCAAGTGGGACAGCACCAGGGGTGGGATGGTGGGCAGGGCAGGGACAGCACCAGGATGATGAGTGGGGCAGTACAAGTGCAGGGCAGCTGCTGCCAGCCCTTGCATCAGCACCAGCATGAGAGGTGACAGACACTTCATGGACTGAGCCCTCCCTAAGTGAGGTTAAGGAGCCATCCCCTAAGACACACTCAGTAAGCTATCAGAAAGTTCAACTTCTAAACCCTAAAAGTCACACAAAGAAAATCACACTGAGCTGTCAAACACTGCCAGAAAAGACACCTCTAGGCATGTTACTGGCTTGTTTCCCATCAGCTCTCCCCAGCCCTCTGGCAGGCTCTGCATGGTTTATGTGCTTGGTTTATGTGAGCCAGAGCAGAGGGCAGGGGCCTGGCCTGAACGACCTGGAGCTCACTTCACTTCCAGCAGCACGTTCTGTGTTGTCCCCACCTCCACACAATCCAAACCTCTCGCCTTGGTGGCCCCTACTGACAACAGGGACACCTCCTCTGAGGCACCTCAGGTTTCCCCCAGTCTGGGGAGCAGGGCCCTGGCTGTCACCACATAGCTCAGCAGCAGCTAGCATTCCCAGGCTATGCAGGAATTCTGCAGCACACCAGGAGAAGGAGCTGTGTTTCATTTCTCCCCTTCTAACAGCACATTGGAATCCTGCCAAGGTCAGTTTCATGAAAACCAAACTAACTGATGTAATACATCCTTCGGCCTCCAGCTTCATACACTCCAGCTACATTGCTCATCTGCTGCATCAGAGCCCACAGCTTGATCAGCTGCTGCCTGCATGCTGGAACCCCTTGCAGCAGCACAGGCCAGCTCTGACCCAGCACTCAGCAGAGGCAGACGGCTCCTGGACACCTCAGGCTGAATCTCCCTCACCTCTCTATCAAACAGCACTTGTTTTCACTCACACTTTAGAGACACTCACCCACCTTGTCTCACTCCCAGGTGAACGTGTAAGAGCCACGTGGCTACCAGCAAGGCATAAATCTCTCCTAAGAGACCTCTCAGGATCAGAGAGATTCATCATAATCCCCTGTGGTTTTCCCAGAGCCAGTTCCTAGTATGCAATGCCGTTTATAGAGAAGGTTTACACCTTCTAGGTTCAGGCACAAATGAGCTTTAGAAAGAGACTCTGCTAGCTAGACACTCTAGATTGATGCTCTGAGGCACCTAAGATGCCCCCAGGAAGGCACAGATCATTCTTTCTCTAGAGGACACCAGGAAGGCTCCAACTGAGATGGCACGCTGACCATAACAGCTCCACAGACAGCCACTCACACAGATGCTCAGCAGTAGCTATGGGTGTCTGCAAGAGCTTCTGCATCGAAGGCCACTCAAACACATCCTGTTAGAGCCAAGTTTACAGCACCTCACATCTCCATGTCTTCAGGTCTCCCTTCCACCCTTCTGACCCTACCACTGCACGCTCTGTTGCGTAACTCAGCCTCTTACCTTCCTGCAAGTACATCACAGCCTGAGAGTAGTTCTGTAAAGCGTGATGAGTCCTCCCCAGGCTGCTGTAAGACACAGTTTTAGCTACGAGGTCGTTCATTTGCGCTGCAATGCTGAGGTGCTGCTCCTGATAAACCACTGCCCTCTCGTAGGTGCCCAAGGACTCGTAGGTGAGGCCCAGGTTGCCGTAGGCCCGGCCCTGGCCGGCGGGGTTGTTGGTCTCCTCGGCGATCTGCAGGTCCAGCTGGTGGTACTGCAGGGCGGTCTCGTACTCGCCCATCTGCTGGTAGACCCCGCCGAGGCCGCAGGCGGCGTCGCTCTCCAGGGCTCGGTCCTTCATCTCCCGGGCGATGTTCAGCTGCCGCTCCAGGCAGGAGATGGCTTGCTCGTAGTTGCCCAGCTGGCTGTGCAGGCTTCCCAGCTCCCCGTAGGCCTGGGCTTTGTTGAATGCCTCCCCCAGCTCATGTGCCACTACAAGCCTCTTCTCAAAGCACACCAGAGCCTGTTGTAAACTTCCCATAGCCCTACAAAGGAAGAAAACAGCGGTCTTTATTTTGCCGGGATTTCCTTGAGAGAAGGTGTTTTGCCATTTTCCCTGCTGGCCAGCTCAAACCTTCCAGGCAGAGGCTTTCCCCCAGGAGACATCCCCAGCACTTTTGAATCAACCTCCTGGTTGATGTCACTGGGCAGTGACATCAGCTTCACAATTTGAGCTGCCAGCATAGTCCTCAGCACCCACAGGACTCTAACTCCCTCCTGTGCCACATCCCCGTGCATGTGTGCCAAGGCCCCCAGACACACCCCCTCAGTAACAGACCACATGGACTGTACTTGCACTTCACTGCCATCAGAACACACGTGCAGCTCCTTACCTGTGCCCACTGCCCAAGCCTCGGTAGGCCTTTGCCTGATCTTGCATACGGTTCAAGCTTTGAGCCACAGACAGGTACTGTTCATAATACTTTATAGCTTCCTCAAAATCTCCCAGAGCCTCATAACAATCTCCCAGGTTCCCATACGCTCGGCCCCGATCTAATACGGATTCATTCCCACTGAGCTGCTGCAGCATGGCCAGCTGCTGTTCAAAGTAGCCAATTGCTTCCTCCATGACATTCATGTTCATCTTGGTAATGCCCATGTTACCGTAGACCTGGGCTTCGATGCTGGGGTCCTTCAACTTCTGCCCCAGCTCCAGCTGTTCTTCATAGCACTTGAAGGCCATGGTGTACTTCCCAAGTGACATGTACACTGCAGCAAGGTGACCATGTGCTCTGCATTCACCCGACATATCCCCCAGCTCCTGGTACACCTCCAGCTCCTGCGTGTGGTAACCCAAAGCCTTGTCACACTTCTGTACCATCCTGTATGCAGAGCCCAGGGCTGCATAGGCATTGGCTTCCAGTCTCCTGTCTTTAACATGATGGGCTAAGCTCAACTGCTGCTCATAAAATTTTATTGCACCATGTACATCTCTTTTACAGACAAAAATATCCCCCAAGTTCCCCAGAGCCCGGAATTTGGCCTGGGAATTGTTCAGAGACTGTGCCAGGGACAACAGGTACTTTTGACACTCCTCTGCTTTGCTGAAGTCCATCAAGGCTTTGAAGGCCAGGCCCAGGTTGCAATAGGCTTTGGCTTGGCTCAGCTTGTCATGAAGATCCTTTGCTAAAGCAAGATCCTGCTCGTAGTACTTAACAGCTTCCTCATAGTTCCCGAGGCAATAATGGGCATAGCCAAGGTTATGGCAAACTTTGCCCTCCCCTTCCATGTCCTGCAGCTCCGGGGACAAGCGCAGGTACTGCTCATAGTACGGGGCCGCCTGCACGTACTCTCCTCGTGAGCAGTGGAAGTTGCCCAAATTGCTGAGGGCTCGCGCTTCGCTCTGGATGTCCCGCAGCTCCCGGGCAATGTTGAGATGATTTTGGTAGTGCTGCAGAGCACGGTCATGGGCCCCCAGCGCCTGATAGGCCACTGCCAGGTTCCCGTGTGTGGATGCCTGAGAAGCACGGTCGTTGACTTCCATGGAAATCTGCAGCTCCTGCCGGTGGTACTTGACGGCCTGGTCGTACATGCCGAGGGCGTTGTAAGCGTTGCCCATGTTGCCGTAGGCCCGGCCTTGGGCCGCGTAGTCGCTCAGCTCCTGCGCTATGGACAGGTGGGTCTTGTGCAGCCGCAGAGCAGTGTCGTAGTCACCTTTCATCTGGTGGATGATTCCTGAAAAACACCAGGAACGAGCTCAACAAACACAGCACCCTGCAGGCCAGGACTGCCTGCAGCCCGGCCCCTTCCCTGGCTCTTCACAACAGGCAGCCCCATCCCTTCCCCAGAGCACCGGCCCAGCCCAGGGAAGGTTTAGGTTTTATGTTACACAAAAGCACACATTCACCACAACAACCGGACAGCCTGGCCTCATCAAATCGCTGTTTTTTTCCATACCTGGTGGCTCTAGAGCTCACTCAACACATTGAGTGAGACAGCACTTGCAGTTGCTTTTCAATTTCAGTTGAATCATCTTGCATTTGTTATGAGACATGGGAACAGCTCTGATTCTGCTGATGATACCACCTACACTTCAATTAAACTCTGTGCTAATAATGCCTGTGGCTACTTTGCAAACACCTGTAAACAAGCCTGGAGGTTTGGGAGCCACTGAAGGAGGCCCTGCAAATGTTTTTTGACATTAATTGCAAAAGCTTCAAGAGAAAATGTCTGGCATCTTTGGGCAACATGATGAGCACATGAAGAGAAGTACAGAAGTTCTCTTGGAGCTGCAAAGAGGCAGCACCGAGAGACTTTAAATTGTATTCTATTAATAATGTGAAGTGTCTTCTCTCCATCACAGTGGGAACCCTTAAAAACTGCAGAGGCTGGAAAGCCAGGTCTCCACATGGAGCCTGAGCGTTTGGAAATACCAGATGCTTTGCAAAGGCTGAGAACCTAAGACTTCTGGTTAAACTTCACATCTTGTTGTGAAAGGCTGATAGCTTGTGCTTCACTCTCAGTCCATCACCTCCCACTCAGCTCGTCCCAGAGCACAGAGGATGTCCCAGCAGAGCACTGCAGCAGCTGGGCTCTGTTACAGTCCATGTCTGCCCTGCTTAACACTGGATCGTACACTTAAGGGTGCTTTCCATCTGCATCAGGGAAATGCAACAGAAAATGTCTGTTGCTTCAGCAGAGAGGCCAACTGTAACATTCTGGCCTGAAAACACACATTTAGATACATTTTTTGCCTGTCAGCACGGTTATTTTGATGAGGTTTTGTTTTGCATGTGGATTAGATGAAAGAGACAATTAAAACTTGACTTTTTGATTGGTACTGGATGCATTTTAAACAACAATAATAGATTGTCTCAACAAGAACTGCATGTTCCCTTTCTCCAGTGTAAGTTAACTCTGACAGAGAAGACAAAAAATATAGCCAAATAACAGCTGAAACGTGAGACCCCGCGCTCAGACGCTAGGAGAACTAGTCTAACACAAAGTGTGGAGTGGCTGAGTCAGCATACCAACTGAAAGTTATATTTAGGCTAAAATCCAACACTGAAAAACATTCTCTGCTGCAGCAGTCCATCCCTCACATCTCTGCGTCTCTCCAAGGCTGGAGCCACAGACTCCCCAAGACAAGGTCTGACACTGGAGCAGAGATGGGGAATGTAGTTTGTGCTTTGCTGTGCATGCAAGGCCTCCTCTCCCAGCCCTCCTGCCTGCTGGGTGCTGTCACATTAACAGAAACTTTGTCCACTCTCACTGCTCTCTCATGCTAAGCTGCCCACAAGCACTTTTGCCTCACAAACCTATTTTGCCCCATGGATCTGCCTCAATTTGTGTAAAGGAGGAGATTTGCAATGCTAATTAAAAAGCTGTGACTGTTTTGTTTTCTGCAGTTCCCTTATCTTCTTTGTTCAGCTCCTGAAGACTCAGCTACTAAGAGAAATTAAGTAATTCATCAAGCTCTTTTCAATTACCTGCTGTTGATAACATCAGAGTACAATTAGCATCTACAAATGAACCGAGTGCCAACTGCCAAGCAGAAACAGGAGCTGATTTACAGCGCGGGGCAGCCTGCAAGGGATGGGATTCAGAGGCTGCCAACAAACACTTATTTTGATATGCCAGCACCAGCCCTTTCCCAGCCAGCTGAGAACACATCCCAAACGACAGCTGGAACATTGGCAGCACAACTGCCACAGCCACGGCAGAGATGGAAACGCATCCTTGGTCGCTCCCACATCTGGTGCTGTGAAGCAGCAGGAGAAACAGGCTTCACTTGAATGTAACTCAGTCTCTCCCAGGCTGCCAGCAGCATGCCAATGCTGCTCTTCAGGAGAACTTAAGACTCCCACACCCTAGTATTTCAATGAGTATATTCGGAAAGCAAACTTAGTTAGGATTTGACCCACGTGTCTGTCAACTTACAGGGCAGTAATATATCAACATATCCTGCTGACAAGCTCCCAAAGAAATGGCCAGGTAACAAACCACGTCGCTTCTTGCATTAATGCAAGGATTACATTTATTCCTGACTCCTAAAGAGATCCTCAAATGCATTTTATCTTTTAATTTCCCTTTTGCTATGAGTTTGTGCTTTCTAGTGTTTTTCTAAGGGATTTAATAATTGAACATGGAATACATTACAGCAGCCCACAATCTGCCAAGGGCCTGTTTAATTTATTAAGGCAGTCTGGGGTTTCACTAGAAGAAGACAGAACACAGCAGATCTTGGACATCCAGGCAGCAGCTCTGATAGTCTCAGCATTCTCTGACAAACTCTACTCCACATCAGGGCCTTACCTAGATTGGAGGAGGCTCTGCCTTCAGCAGCTCGGTCCTGCAGGCTCTCAGCAATGTGCAGCTGTTCTTCATGGTACTGCTTAGCCCTCTCCAGGTCTTGCATACATCTAGCTGCATGGCCCAGGCCAGCGTAAGCTCGCATCTCAATGGACTTCTCAGCCAGCTCCTGGGCCAACTCCAACACGTAGTTGTGGTAGGACATGGCTTTGTCGAAGTTCCTGCGGTAGTGGTAAGCACTGCCCAGGTTGCTGTAGGCTCGAGCTTCCTCCCGCTTGTTCCCCAGCTCCTTGGCAATCTTCAGATGTTGTTCGTGGCACTGCACTGCATTTTCAAAATCCCCCATTGCAATGTACACCGCTCCCATGTTGCCCAGCTCCCGCGCCTCGGAGAGCTCGTCTTTGGACTGCTTGGCGAGGAGGACGCACTGCTTGTGGCTAGCCAGAGCATTTGGGTAGTCCCCGATGGCTGTGTACACGTGGCCCAGACTGCTCAGAGCCGAGGATGCTGCCTGCAGGGGTAAGAGAGACAATGGAAGTACAAGCATTCATGGAAACAAGTCAGTCCTAGAAATCAAAACCATGAGAGGCAATCCTGGAGAAAGAATGTGACTACCAGCTAGAAAACCTGCTCTCTGCAGTTCTAAACCCCTCAGGGCAGCTTATGTGGAGGCAGCAGGAATGGATGGGGTTGATTCAGGAGGACGTGGGTTGGACTACCTCTTTCTCTGAAGTGTGCAGTGTGTGTTTGTACCTGGCAGAGGGGAAGGACAGCACCACAAAGATGCAGAGACTATTGAGGAGACAGAGAGTGACCGCTGCAGTTACCAACATCCTTCCATACTTCTGCTTCACCAAGCACACCATGTTCCACAGAGCACAACTCTTATTGTGCAGCATCAGGGTCCTGAGCCCCCCCCAACCTTGGGAATGCAGCAAAGACAACAGCATTTCAGTAGCTGGAGCCTCTGTCCCTTAGGTACATCTTACCTAAATATAGCTCTGTGAAATCCCGAGTTCTTACCACCAAGAAACAGCTGTATTTAATAAGAGAAATTATCTGAGAATCAGACTCTTTTGCCTCCTGCATCTCCCAGGATGCAGACCTGCCTTCCACCTGGCAGAGCCAGAGCACCCAGCCAGTCAGCAGGGCAAGGAGCCAAGGGCAGGGCAGTGTTCCTCACACGCCTGCTGTCTCAGCAAGGCTGTTCACTCCAGCGTGCTGACCCCGACTCCCCTGTGGTTCCTCCATGTGCGTTTCCTTTGCTACCCAGCTGCTGCTGTGACCCAGTTCCAAACCTCCCAAAAGGAGCTGTCAGGGTGAGGGCAGCAGCTGGCCAAGGGCTGCTGCTCGTGGCTCCTGGAGGGCAGTGCAGGCCCCAGCCCCTCCTCAGTGCAGGCCAGACCAGCTGCTCCTGGTGCGGCCACAGGCAGAGCTGGGACTGGGTCCTGCTCCATGCTGGTCAGACTGGCCGCAGAATTGGGGTGGTCTGGCCCTGGACAGGCTCTTCAGCAGCACAGTGACATAACTTCTTGGCTGACACCACGAGGGAAAGCTCTTAGAGGGTCTGGGGGGGCCTGTTTGGAGGCTGCTACAAAACCAACACAAAAATTGTTGCTCTGAATTTTAATGTATTTTTACACAAATCTTCATGAAGCTTAATATATACAGAGTATTGAGTCATTTGCAACCTAACTAGGGAAAAAAGGGAAAAAACCAGATACATGCAGCCATCTTGCACAAGCCCAGACCAAAGTACTAAGTGGGGCCCATTAGAGGCCTCAAGATGCATCAGAGCTCCCCTGATCCTGATAGGGAGCAGCATTCCCACTGCTGTGGAACAAGGCAGCAGCACCTCCTGGGCCAAGTCAAGCCCAGCACAATGCTATGAGAACTGATCCAGCCCAGAAGTTTATAACTTCTGGAAGACCAGCCACCACCAGCAACAGAACTTCTGTTATTGCTGGGAAGAGAACAGAAATGTCTTTCTGGAAAACAAGGAGTCAGTGAAATCTGGTGTCTCCTGGGGCTGCTAAAATAAAAAAAAAGTGGACATCCATGCGTGCAGATTGCTGAGGAGATGAGCTCTGGCCAAGAGCCATCAGGCAGAGACTCAGATGATGTTAATGGGCTATGGCTGGGGAAAAGAGGCATAAATGGAAAGCAGCAGATCTCAGATTGTGCACAAGAAAAACTTGACAGAAGCAGGGACTGCTCATCCCGCACATGGGAAGAAATCTTTAGGATGTCTCCTAGAATGGGAAGCAGATGATAGGAATTGAAATTTGTGAGGCTGGAAATGTTTATTCTCAGGGCTCCTAATCCCTTTGCCCAAGAGCACACCCAGGCTCCCAATAAAGACCTAGAATGAAGGGTACAAGCTTGGCAACCATTCTCAGAGCATGCAAAGACACTTGGCTGACATGCCTGAGTGCCCAGGGCTGGATCATCCAAACCAGGATGTGGCAGGAGGACTAGTGAAGCAGAAAAAAAAAATAAGTTGAAGGAGACAAAAAGAGAAATAGAAAATAAAGGGTGAAGAACTGACAAGAAATAGCACGACTTGTTTAGAAAGCTGGGGCTGTTTTTAGAGGTTGGGCTGTGGCTCACCCTGACAACTAGACTGTGTAGCTAGAGGAAGGCCACCTCTACCCTCTGATGTGCCTGCCCTTCATTCCAACGGTCCTCATGTTCTGTTCTGCAGCAGCTTACACTGTTACCTGATCTAAAAACAGCACTTCAGAATCCTCTTGGAGTCTGCATGAGACAGCCTGTGGCACTTCTGGCTTCCCCAGGCTGGGGCTGATTCATGCAGCAGCAATCCTCCATCAGAGGATAACCATCCAAGATAACCATCAGTGCTCCATTTGCTCTGGGGGTAGTCAGGGGAACTTGCCCTTACAGCAGTGTTTAAGAAAAATTTGATGATAACATCTGCTGGGTGACTCCAGAGACTCACTTCAGGGGATTAGGAATAGGATTCCAGAAGATAAATTTATCACTGTATATTTAATAAAATCCTCCACATAACAGGAGGAACCCCAAGTGGCTCATACACTGGGCCAAGAGGGATGGGGTGTTCCCACGTCACTGGCAGAAAAGCCCTGCTGTGGCAGGGAGAGCACATGGCTGACACATAGGAAACAGACTCCATCTCTGCTAGCACAGACCTCTGCTTGGTAGCAGGGTGATGGGAGACTACAGCTCCGTACCACAAGGGGTTTCCATCAGCAAACAAAGAAAATCAATGTTTTATGTATCTGACAAAGACAAATTTTACAGTGGGGGTTGCTTACACCTCCAATTAAGCAATTTATCACTTTAATAGAAAGCAGATTCTTCTGCCACTGAGCTGAGGCACAGAAGGGAGTTCTGAAAAAGGTTCTTAAGTGCTCTCTTTTTCTCAAAAGCCAGCTCAGGTTTTTCAGCTGAGTAAGGCAGAGTCTCATGTTAAGCAGATGTGCATCACAGAATGGCACCTGGCAATTTGGAGAGATGCATTCCTTAGCTATTTCACCCTTGCTGGAGAATGGTCATTTCCCCATCATGTTACATTTAAACAAGTCTTCACCTGACTGCACAGCCTGCTTAAATAAGAACACTCTATAATCATCCTAAAATGGGTGAGCTGAAAATGCTCTGCCTGGTATCTCACTGTAAGGTACCCTTAATCCCCGAACACAGACACTAATTAGGACTGATCAGAGATGGAGCATGCCCCGCTGCATGCTGTTTCTTTCAACCTCCCTTCTCCCTCTGGGCACAGAGTAACAGCAGCCTGATCCTACAGACGTAGTGGAACTGTATCCAGCAGATCAGCCATGCATATTCATCACAGCTGTACCGGGGGCAGGCAGCAGCACCTCTGAAAGCCAGTGTACCTCCTCATCCACATCACCCCTCACCTGCACCCCTCATCCGCACTCCCTTGGTCTTCAATGCAAGCAAAGGTGTGCTGGTTCACTGAGAGTGCTCCGGGGGTACTGAGGAGAGCAGGTTGTTCCAGAACAGACACATACACACAGCTCTGAAAGCACAGGCTGAGCTGTGTGGGTGTCACCACGCACAGTAAAATCTCACTGTGCCCTGCACTGCTGTAACTGCCCCAGGTAGGAAGGACACAGCTTAACTGCCACCAGGGACACATCCCAGCTCGTTCTGTACAGAAGCTCTTTGTTTCACAGGTAAGGACCAAGGTAAGGACCAGGTAAGGACAGCACGGTGCTGGGTACTTCCAGCACCTACTAAAATGATCGTTTGCTGTAAATTGTGCATTATCTCCATTTCTATTAAGCTTCTTCATCATTTCCTCAGAATCCACAGGTATGCCTCAGCCTGGCTTGGACAGCTACTGATTTATGCACTAAGACAAGTCTCGCATCAGAATAGAGCAGGTGCCCCATCAAATTTAAAACTTGTCCTTCTCTCCTCCCTTAAAGGTGAGGCTAATGTGCCAGTACCACATCTAGCTTCTTCCTTTGTGTGCCGTGCTTTTGAAAATAGGAAAGGAAGCAGCAGGCAATATCTTCCCTATTGTACATGATCAGTACGCAGAAAGAAGGAAAGGATTTGCTTTTAGGTAATTATTTCCTGGGGGGAAAAATACACTGAAATCAATATCCCTGCGAATCAATATCCCTATTTATTTGTAGAAGGTGTCAGTTTTTACCTAGAAGCTATCAAAGAGCAAACCCCAAAAAAGCCAAAGCCATGGTACAGAAGCATAGTATCTGAAAGCCTGAAAGGAGCTTTTTAGATACTAACTGAAAGGGAACAACCAGGAATTAATGACACAGTAGAAGGACTGAAAATACACAGCATAAAGAGATGGTCCTGGCCCCCACTTGATTAATGGGTAAAATCCACAGCTCTGCAAGTGTCACAGAGCTGCTGCTCACGACAGAGGCTGCCATGGACTGTGCTGACAATCTTTTCCCAGCCCTCTCTGTTCATACTTGATCAGGAAATTTGTAATATTTCAGAGGACTTCTCATTCTCCCTGTTTCATGGCAAAAGCATCACATGAAGTACATTAATCCAGGCAAACGTGAGTAGCACTGGGGACTTGACTGCCAGACCACTGACAGTCAGTCCTCTTCCTGAAACTAAAGGCTTCAAAGGGAATGCTGACTTTCAGCTGCCCATTTGGAGATCAAAATAATGCTGCTCCATTCCAATGGAAAATCCATTGACTCCATCTCCTCCAGTATCATTTAGGTGTCTAGTTCTGCCTAGAACACTTGTAAAAGCAAACCTGAGCTACACCTGTAACAGAATAGTTTTGCAAATAGTTTTGACCAAGTTAGCAGGGTTTTGCTGGAAAGCAGAGGCAGCAACTACCCCAGTCCATTTTTGAAGAGTAAATCTGTCACTCAAACTGACCAGGCTCTTCATGTTCACTGTGGGAACTGGTGCAAAACCCCTCACTGTGTGGTGCTGGGGACCTGGGGGAGTGGGCCGCCTTTCTGGGTGGGCTCTGCAGTGCTCCACTCACTCTGCAAAGAAGTCACACAAAATACAGCAGCCCTAGAACACTACGAAGGAGACCTCAACATCGAGCCTATACATCACTTGGGGTTGATGTATCTTTACCCCAAGCAGCCCAAATTTGGTCGCTTTCTGGACATAGTCTGAAAGGCTCCTGTGTGCAATCACTTTAGGGAGGATGGCTGACTTGACATTTTTAGTGGTGATGTAAGTAGTCCTCATTTAAAACCACAAGCTTCTCCATGGTGGTGACCCTGAGGAGTGACTCATGCCCTGGTCAAAGTCAGTCAGGAAGAATAAGCCAGCAAGTCACAAACTTGGATCTCAGAAGTTCAGAGCAGGCAAAGAAAACTCCAACTCCTACAGCAGCGTGCTGACCTGTGCCAACCCTTGCTACTCTTCTGCATAAGCTGGACATCCCCTCACTGCAAACTCAATACAGAGGAGAAAAGCCTTGGCTGAGGTGGGCATCCTGAAAACCCAGAGAGTGCTGCAGCTCTTGCATGAGTTTTCTGCATAATTTCTTTTACTGCAGCCAGGTCCAGGCCTCAGCAGCATGCTGAGCTTTGCAGACACGGTGAAAGTAAAACCAGAAGACTGCATTTCTTTCAGCTAAAATCCATGTGCTGTGGAGGTCAAATGGGGACATTCAAAGGAGATCCTCAGGAAGTATTACATTTCCCTCTTGAGTCACAAGTCCAAACAAAACAAAGCATATGGCCTTTTAGTGCATTCCCAAATTTCCTGCACCGGTCAGATTTCCCTTCATTCTGCTTAATCCTATCACTTTTGAACCAGATGAACCTGTATGAATCCTGTCAAGCTGACTCTAAAAAAAACCTGCTAAAGACAGAAAGAAAAAGGTAAAGAATTCATACTCTGGGATACAAATCCAAATGCTGAAGGTCAGGCACTAAGGCTCATTCACATCACTGAACTCATCCTTTCGGCCACGCAGGTGATTCAAGTCCAAGCTGTAATGAAGCACAAGGGGACCCACAATTCCCAAGTAAACTCCAATGGTAAGTGTTCTTCCAGCAGCTGGCACTCAGCCTTCCTCCAGGGTACAAGGCAGTCTGCCCTGGATCCCTAATAAAGCAAGACTGCTGTCTTCACTGAGAGGCTGGAATCATTTCCCCATCACAGCCTGTCTCTGACATCTTAGTCTATGTTTCCAGGCATGTCAAACTGCTTTAGCCTGAAGACTCTTTCAGTTCTCATTTGTGAGGTATTTATATCCTGTCCTCATTTTCCAGATTGTTTGCAAACATAACAAAACAACTGTGGTCATAAGATTATCAGATTTTTCCTTTCTGAAAAATGTGGCAGCCCCAGGGCCAGACCACCTCTTCATATGGCTGAGTGCCACACACATCCCACAGGCAGGGATGCTGCCGTGGGCTCCCTCGAGCTGCAGCTCATGAATGGATGGGATTCTCCACACTCCCTCCAAGACTGCTGATAAGGAGCACATCCCCTACGAGATCTAACTCAGAAGAACAGAAAAAAAAAACCCATTCTGCTGCCCCAAACCAGAATTCATAAAAGTTCAGGGAAAAGGCTGAATCTATACAGCCTTGCTATTGACTGAAGATGTGGCTTTACAGACAAAGCAGGGCTGGAGGGACACCTGGAAAGCATTTCCTCTTCCCCTCAGGAAGGGGCAGAAAACCTTGGTTTTACAGAATTTACAGATTTCATTAGAAAGGAATGATCTATCTTTCCTTCTGCATCTCCTTTTGGAAACAGGAAGGTGAAATCTGATCTTTGATTTGCACAGCCCGACAGCGAGGAGCTGCAGTTTACCAAATGTGGGAGCTTTGTGCTGAGTTTCACTGCTTTGAAGGGGACTGGGAAAAACTACCAAACTGCAAACCTAAATAACCACAGTGGCTGAGCTGCTCACAAAGTATGTTCAGACAGTTGCAGAATCTTCAAACTACCAACTGAATGCAACTAGGGATTATGTCTGTCCCAGTAACCATATTCCCTAATACTCCTCCTCCAGATGCACAGTGGTTGGTGACCCCTCCCAGCCATGGCTCCAGTCTCAGCTCCATGCCAAAGCCCTCTGCAGCAGGAATCAGAGCACCAAGCTGGCTTCTGGAATCTCCTGGGCTGCAAGCCCATGATTTCTCTCTACAGTGGGAATTTCCACATTCTGATGCTTCCCCTAACACAAGAACCTTCATAGATATGCCGGAGCAAGGTGACACAGAAAATCCACCAAAGCCTGCTTAATAAACATCTTTCTTCTGTGCTACTTAACTACCCAGTTCTAATTATCATCCTCATCATCCCCATTTCCTGCAAATAGTCAGCCTTTCTGAACAAAATCTGCTGAAGCTGCAAACATGAACTCTGCCTTACATTCACAATTGTTTTAAAAACCATCTTGAGA
Source organism: Daphoenositta chrysoptera (assembly GCA_013397915.1). Lineage (NCBI taxonomy): Eukaryota > Metazoa > Chordata > Aves > Passeriformes > Daphoenositta > Daphoenositta chrysoptera. The sequence continues at coordinate 68,831 of VZRO01000763.1, forward strand.
CAGCAAAACTGGCTCATCAGTTATTGAGCACACCCACCTGCTGCAAAGAATTCTCAGAGCCACAGATGCTCATGGAGATGTCCAGGGGCAGCAGCCAGCAGCTGACATAAAGGGTCAGTAAAAAGAGGGCACTGAGCCTCAGCAGTTCTGCACCTATTCCTTCCACAAACAGCTGCTTCCACAGGGAGGTGGGGGGAAATCCCTTCAAAACCAGGCCAGGAATGATTGCTGCAAGCTGTTGGTCATCATGAGTCAACCCAGGGGCAAGACAGTATTGACACAGTCTGCCAGTCTGTCCTCAGCTCTTCGTCCTTCCCTCAGCCCCACTGCTGAGAAAAGGGGCAGCAAAAAGTGCTTGGCTGCACCTTCATCCCAACCCTAGGGAGAACTCAGGGGTGCAGACAATCCTCTTTCTCACCCAACACCTTCTGTTCAGCTCCTGTGTGGTGAAGAGAGATGCTGCATCCCAAGGAAAGGCACAGTTCAGCTCAAAGCGTGCCTGCCAGCCAACATAGAGGGGCTGCCAGCACCCAGTGGCTTTCTGGCAGCAGCATCCTTCCCAAGAGCTCCACGCTGGCAGCACAAGCATTCATTTCATGATGGTTAGTTCATGATCTCGCCATACTGCCCTGCTATTTCTGAACAGCGGGGCTGTAATCGAAGGCGTCTGAGGGCCCAGGAGAGAAGGGAGCTATTACACTGCAGAGTTCCTGTGGTGTCCATGGCCTCTGCATGGCAGGATTCAAGCACAGCCTTTGTGAGGGTTTGGACACTGGACCCAAGAAGGGGCTCCACAGCTTTCCCTTGCCTGTCCATTTCTGCTTGTCAGCTTCTCACAGCTCCAAAACTCAAGCATTACTTCTCTAAATCAAAGCTCCTTCGTTTGGAGCTTCAAAGGTCATCAAAATGGTCATCAAAAAGGGCCACCCCAACCCATCCCAAGAGATCATGCAACACTGGCTCTTACTTGGCACTCTGGTCTTACAGAATTCCTAGACAGTTCTGAACACCTGAGGAGCAGCTAGTGATGAAAAGGGACACAGGAGACTAGTGCTACAGGCATTGAAAGCTTTCACGTTTACATTTTGATTCCATTGTTTCCTCTGATCCTGGCATAGCTCACCAGCTGCATAACCCCTTATCTAAATCACAGCCTGTGATTTGGCATCAACACATCCTACCTATATGAGTTACCTGATGGTTTCCAGAAGATTAGATTACCTGGTGTTAAAAACAAAGCAATTAACTCAGAAAGAGAGTATAGACATAACATTCAGCATCTCCATTATGTGCTGGCATAACTGCAGACCTTAGTCCACTCTGAGAAGAAACAGGCTGCAAGCTTCTGCTGCTCATCAGAGCCAGCTTTTGTGAAAGGAAAAAGACAACAAGCTAAAATAAAATGATGCAGTCTTCCCTGCTAACATCATCTGCCACTCCTCCTCTGGCACATTCCAGTACCTTGGCTGCTGCTTTAGGGAACCTCTCTTTGTACAACTCCCAGCACTTTCATGAGCACTAAGCAGAGACTGGAAAAAAGAGCAGCAGCCCAAGCTACCAGAATGGGATTTCCTCAGCACATGAACTGCTGGACAGTATGTGCTGACATTTCAGTCACAGAGAGCATGGAACATGTTACAAGAACATGAGGTTGCTGCCACCCTAGGACAGGGCTGCCAACTCTTTCTCTATCTTTATCAATCAGCAAGGAAGTAAAGACTACATTTCACTCCCCTGCAGCCAAGTCTGCTCAGAGTGGACCCTCTCTTTGCTGTTTAGTGGCACTCACCCCTGCACAGGCAGCAGTTCCTTACTGCAGGACAGGGGTGGGTGAACTCCAACAGCCTGCAGCCAGCTCTGAATGAGCAAGGAAAAGACAAGCCTCTACATAGGGGCCCCACCAGCCCAGGAATGTTTTATTTCCACCTCTGCATGAATTGAGTGGGTCTTAGTCAGAGCTAGTGCCAATAAAGATGCCCAAAGACCAGCTCCTGAGGTGCACACAGGCACTGAGCCAGGGTCCTGTCCATGTGTTCCCTCCATGTTCAGATGGGCTGTGCAGCATCCTCCTCACTTAAGATGGGATGGTTACACTTTGTGCTGCTGCCATGGGGCTAATGATGAGTGATGCCCACCCTGCCACCACTGACATGGCTGAAGCAGGGACAGCTATATCCACAGAACTAGCTCATTTGAATTTCTTGACCAGCCACTGCAGCTGGTCAAAAAATCCAACCCATTCCTTACCTGAGATGGCAGTTTCATGGTGTCCTTCACAGCATCTCACTAAGAACCAGTCTCCTCTCTCATCTGCACAGACCAAACCCATACATGTGTTCAACCCCCCAAATTCCCTCTTACAGATACTACAGGTGCCAAATCCCAGTGACACCTGCCCCACGCTCTCTCTGGACACAAGTATAAAAAAACAGCTCAAACTTCTCCCCACACTGAATGAAAGAACAAATGGCTTGCCTGGACACACAGCCTGTGCTCAGCACGATACTGTGTTTGTAACAGGAACTGCACAGATTCCCTGTGCTAAGGAAGAAAAACGTGTAAAATCTTGAGTCCCTGTGAGCAGCTGAGATTTTTCCTGCCCAGCTGACAGCCTCCCTTCTCCAGGCCTGCACAGGGGAGGACAGACCTCAATGCTCTAGACAGACCCTCTGCAACCTCCTCCTCCATTTATGGGTGACACTACCCAGCAGAAGCCCCTGTAAAAACAATTGCTCCAGCAGCCTCAGAACCCAACAGTCCCTCCAAAGACAGCAGTATCCCATACAAAGGAGCACTTTTTACCTTTTCTGCCAATTCTCTGTACAGTCAGGGGTAAAACAATTACCTCATTACAGTCGCACACCAAATTCCCTTCTGCTGGAATTCACATCAGCCCTACTGCAACTTTATAACATTTGCATTATAAAAATGTCTGCAAAGGAGGCCAAGAAAAACAGCTTTTTGTTCAGAGGAAGCTCTGTGGTCAAGATGATGTCATCAGAAAGCGCCAAATTAATTTCCTGTGGTTACATCCTACAGGAAATCCAAGAAGCTCAGCTTTCTTGCTAAACCAAGTACTCATTTGTTGTCAATAACTGTTAATTATGTGCCCAGATGTGTCATGAACTAAGGACTATCACGATTAGCCCTCATTCCCTGGACTCCCCGCAGATGGACCAGTGAGATCTGTTTAAATCAGTGGCCTGAAGACCAGGCAAAATGCTCCAGCCCCACTTCCCAGGTCAGCCTGGGGTTCTGGGGTTGCTGTGCTCATGCCAGCAAATCAACTCCCCTGCTGCTGCCTCCAGACCCCACAATGGGGGATGTGCTGGTGCAGAAACCCCACAGAAGAGCAGCACCCACACAGTTTACCCTGTTAGCAGCAGTGGGGACCCCAATCTAGAAAACTGTACAAACAGTGACAAATAACAGCTTTTCTGCTCTTCATGAACAGAAACAAGGAAATCAGGAGTGATTCAGGAGGTCTTCCAGCTGGTAAAATAATCAAGGAAATGTCTAGGAAGTCCATTCCCCAGCCATAGTCCTTCCACAACTTACTGAAAGATACATTTTTCCAAAGCTTACTTAATATTTAACTTACTAAGTAAGTTAGCAAAGCAGTAAAGCACTCAGCAAATTCTAGCAGATCTTTTCCACAACTTACCAGTGGGAAACCAATCTTCCTCAGTTTTTAGATCTCCCCCAAAACTACTTGTGCTTACATGAATTCCCACCTGCCCTGTGGTCTCTAGCTCCTCCCTGCACCTGCCATGCAACCACCAGTCTCCATTTCCCCACTCACAGTAGAGAAGAATCCCTGGAGCAGGGGGATAGGTTTTGTATCTGTGCACTAAAATATGATTCTGTCCTTACAGTGAACTTTCAGTAGAAATCCCTTGGGACAGCCTCCTCAGTCCGTGCAGCCCACTTCCCTGCACTGGCAGGGAGCCCAGCATAATGGCTCAGGAATTGAATGGTCAAGGCAAAGCAGATCCTGGACAATTTGTTTGCAGGTTTGTGTGGGTTCTTTTTGTTTTCACTGGTGTTTAGACTAAGTGTATTTTACACAAACACTGGGGACATGGATCTTGCTCATTTCTTGTCTGGAAAAGGCACAACTTAGGATGCAGCTTAGCAGAGTCTGGATCAGCAGCACCTGTAACACTGGGAAACATGCTGAGGACAGCAAGGGCTCAGCTGCAGCAACGTGGTACTGACACTGACCCAGCAGCAGCTCCTACCCCTGGGGCCCAGAGCCTCTGTGCTGTGGGAACACAGATGGTGAGGAAAAGGGAGGCAAAAGGACCTGCTCAGAGCCCAGAGATGGGGGAGGCAAACGGACAAACCAAGCGTCCTTCCCCCCTTGCACTCACATACTGTATCTACTGGTACAAAGACTTTCCTTAACACAAGGCAAGTGGACACCTGGGAAGAGAAGTCACAGAGCTTCCACATTTTTTGGGTAAAATAGAACTGACAAAGCTTTTTGATATGTTTAGATCTGTCTGGAAAACCATGCAGTGCAGACTACCAGCTTGGACTATTTAATAAGCTTCCTACCTCTCTGTCCTTGAGCTTCATGGCAAGCACCAGCTGATGTCTGTGGTTAGTAAGGGCTTCCCGGTAATTTCCTTTGGAGAAGAATGCAGAGCCCAGATTTCCATGAGCTCGGCATTCTCCCGTCTGGTCACCTGTGTCACATGCAAACAAAACAAAGGTTAGCTAATACAGGCACTGCTGAAAGACTGAAACAATGATCTGGTGTAAGAATCAGCATTAGAACAAACTCATCTTTATGTTTATTACACAGCTGAACTTTCCTCTCTGCTGGCCTTCAGAAACTTCTACAATAGCCATCAATCTTATTTTTAGAATTGTTTTACTTTCTTCTGTGGCCTAACACTTTTCAATTTTCCATTCCTCCCTGTTTATTCCTTGCTTGACTCTGTGAAGGTCAGTCAATGGCCAAGGCCTAGAACAAGCACAAAGCATGCCAGCTTTCTCCAGAAAGCAATTCTGCAGCACAGTTCAGCTCAGCTCAGATGTGCAAAGTACACCTAGAACCATCTTCAAGAGAGCAGTCCCTATGCTCTCAGTGAATGCTCCTGGCTCAAGCCTTCGGGCACTGTCTCTCCAGCTCTGCACAGTCAGGCCTTTGTCTCACACCTGTCTGCTCTCCTACAGCACCCCGAGAAGCTGAATGCTCTCCCTGTTGTGCAGAACATACCGTACTCAACAGGGATTTTTGAATTTGTTTATTTTTAAACACTCTTTGTTCATCATTGCGTCACTACTGATTTGTTCCTTCCCTTGTTACTTCCCCAGAATCTCAGACTGAGTACTTTTGTCCATCAAATACTTGCAAAAAACAGATGGCTTCATTTAAGTCTCACGTAAAGTTTTGAGCCCAAGTCTACACAGGGAATAAGAGCAGTTCCCACATACACAACATCAGGAAATTAGAAGACCCTGTAAAACCTTAGCACATCCATTGATCATCTGCCCCTTCACGCAGACAGACAAACACGGATGCACAAATCCTCAGCCTGCACATTTCAGAAGCTTCAGATTGGATTTAGCAGCTTGTGAAAACCCACAGAAACCTGAGCATTCCAGAGAGATGCTGATCATTAACCTAACTCTTGATTTGTTTCACCAGTCCCAACCCTGCACTCCAGGAGAGAAAGGAGGATTCTCACCTAAACTCTTGGCTACGTCCAAGTCCTGCTGCATGTATCCAGTGCTTTTCTCCGTGTTCCCAAGGGACCAGTACGCACTGCTCAGTGCAGAGAACACTGATCCCCGCAGCTTCAGGCTGCAGGTGCCAATTTTCAGGGCAGCCTCTAGCACCACCACAGAGGCCCCGTGGTGGCCTGCAGTCAGGAGCTCCTGGCCAATCACAGACACCACAACAAAGGGGCTCTTGTCCAGCTTCATCTTCTGCAGTTGTTGGTAGGTGGGCTCCAAGGACTCTGAAGCACAAAATCAAAGACAGAGATACTCAACAAACCAAGTTATTTGCATCAGGAATCACCTTCATAACTCATCTTGATCTTTTCTTAACCAAATGACAGAACCCAAATCCAACGATGATTTATTAAGGGAGCTTGGGGCTCAAAGGTACCATCTAAGATCTGGCAAATCAAGACAGATCACCCAGCAAGCTGTTCTTTGCCTTGCAGAAAGCATTTTGGGAAGGCAGCATAAGAATAGAGCTTAGAGCAGTCTCCTACATAGTACAGAGCAGTCTCATACTGAGCTCTGAAGCCTGGCCTGATGGCAGAAGGAATACAGAAGATACCTGTGGAATTTTGTAGGAAACTGGAAATGGGTCATTTACAGTGTCTAAGAGCACTGCAGTTTTTGCTCTTTCAACACAGACCTTCTCTGCAAAGCCTGTGCCTGTCCAGATACTCAAGCACATGATGTGTGCCAAGAGAGGTGATGAAAACTGCAGAAAGAAGCTGCTCCTTCTGCAGGAGACAGTGCTCCTGTGGCATGACAGCACTGGACCTACCCAACTGCTTCGATTTGTCTAACTGCAGCAGGGAGCACAGTTGATACACAGCTGCAGGGCAATAGGCCAGAGATCATCCTGCCAAATTTGGGGATGCTCCCACAAAATACCATATAACCTGAATTCTAAGCAGCAGCCTTAGTACCTTTGGGCAGCAAATGAAATTACATTCACCAGATAACTGCTATATAGGACAGAAACTTCCAGATGAATTCATTTTGGAGGATGGAGAAAAACACTGTAAAAAAGGAAACACCAACAAGGATATTTTTTCATTTCAGTGCTCCTTGGCTCCTAAGCCCTGTGGCCCCCAACACCATCTGCTGAGGATGAGAATTGCCATGTTCCCTCCTGACTAACAGCATTAGGGCATTGCAGCACAAAGCCTGCAAGAGAAAGAGCTAAGAGGAGACAACCCCCTTCCTCTAGAGAAAAAAAATCCTGGAAACGGGGACATTATGAAAGAGAGGCAAAACACTGCACAGCTCATATGGCTTCAAGGTCTCTGTGATTTCAAACACTGCCTGAACAGAAGCGAATTAGCAGAGCAGCCTTTTCGCCTCCTGGAATTCTGTGTTTGGAGAGACGTTAGTACCACAGAAAAGCTGCTGATGTGCTCTTCTGGGCAAACACTGGCCTGAAGCATTTCAGATGCACTGTTACCAACCAAAATATTGTGGGAAGTTGTTCCAGTAACAACATAGCCAGGGCCACAGCAGCACACACCTCTGCCTGCACTGATACTGGATAAAGGAAAAATGTACAAGGACTCCATGGGAACTGCTGTCCAAACCCAGTCTGATTCATCCCCAGTGCCCCTCAAGCTGGTTATCACCATCTTGCTGTCCCACCCAACCAAAAGGACAATTTTTGCTCCTCCTGCAGCCTCAGGCTCCGTTCTTGGCATCCTCCTGACTCAGAAGAGAAGCCAATCTTGAAATCTTTCCCTTCGGGCCTCCGGCCTCTCCTGTCCTCAGATGCTGGGACTGAAACTCCCACCTCTGGGTACCACAGCAGCAGGTCACACCCTGAGAAACCCCGTGTGCTTACCTCTCATGGGAGACTTCATGGCGGCCTCGACCATGCCGACCAGGAGCTGGAGGCTCTTGGGATCCTGCGCCAGCCCCGAGGCAAAGGCGGCCAGCGCGTCCGCATGGCGTCCCAGGTACTGCAGGGCCACGCCCTGTCGGAAGTATGCCTGCAGGAACAGAGGCAACAGCAATGCCCATCACTGAGCCATCACTAACAGTCACAGCACAGCTGCCCCGACCTCGTGCTGCTGGACAAGAGGCCACACCATCGCACTGTGGCTTCTCCGGTCTCGCTGGCTGCAGTCAGTGCCACCCAACACCACGGTCCGGTCTGTGAATCGCACCGGTGTGTGCCCCCTCATTGTGAGCACATTTCCAGCTTTAGCAAAGCCTTGGAACTGTTTTGGAGACCGGGTTGGTCACTACTAGTAAGGCAAAGCTTTCCTCTTGGATTTGGCCAAATACTACTTCTTAACTGCTTATAAGCAGAAGCTTTTTCTCAAGACCCTCCTATCCAGTCTCGGCCCACACAGCACAGAATTAACACACTTTCTCTCCCATCAGCTCTTGCCAACGAGTCCAATATCAACATCCAGCACTAGCACGGCCCAAAATGTACTGAAAGCTCAAGCTGCAATAAAACACAATGCAAAGATGCAGCCAGGAGCTGAGCCTTCTTTCTCCACGCACATCCACTGATGCAGACATTGTCCAGCACTGCCCCACTTGCTAGGTACCCTATATCTACCACACACACACACACATATGTATACACAGATCTATACAAGCTTCTTAGACTGAGGCAGGACACTCATAATTCTGAACCTGTTTACAAGAGCATTTTTCTTCATTTCTTTCTTTCCCAGAAAACCATTTATGGGAACCTTCAATACCTTCAAAGTAACTTGTATCTCCTGTCACCACGTATCTCCATTTCTACATCAGCAACATCAGTATGCAGCTGGAAAGCTTTCCCAAACAGAGCTCCCACATCTGCATACACGGCATACCAGGAATCTACACACATAGCAGGAACTTCAGACACACGCTCTGCTCACACAACGAGCACAGGCAAAGCCCTGGCCCAAAGGGTATCCAGAGCTGCCTGGGAGATACTGGGGAAAAAGACCACAGAAAACACAATCCAATATTTGTCAAAGTATTCAGGTATTTGTAGCAGAGATTAAGGAAAATCAGAAATTATGTGAGAACGTTAGAGACATGAATATTTAATCTCTTTTCCATTAGTAAGTCTTGATTGTAGAACCCCTTTTAATGAATTCAATGAAGGCAAAATGCTTTTCATTAACCTTTAGTATAAATGTGTTCTTATTGAACCAAACAAGCCACTGTACTGGAAACCCAATTCAGTGTTAACTAGATTACAAGCATGAAGCTTTAAATCAAAGAAAATACAAAGAACTAACAGCATGCAGCAGCCACCAAGCACAAGTCCTCCCAGCAGAGTGTGAGCTGTCACCTAAATCATGCTGTACACTTTTAAGTCTTGTTTTTGCAGAATTACCATCTAATTACTTTCTTTACTGCCTGCTGACAGAGGGAGTTGGACAGAGCACATCTCTGACTGGGACCTTTCCAGCCCACAAGGCTGGCTGGTCCAGGACAGCCGTGCCTGCCTGATTCAGCTCTCCAGAAGGTGGGCAAGGACACGCAGCCCCCAGCATCGAGCTCCATGTGGTGTGTGGGCATCTTCAGCACCTTGTGTTTCACCGGCACATCCTGAATGCTGAGAAATGAGAGTCCCCATCCTCTGAACCCTGCACATGGAGGAGACACACAGGCTCCAGGTGACAGGAGGAGACAAGATGGAGCAAGACCCACGGACACACAGTTCAGTTCCGCACATTCTGAACATCCTTTACGGAAAGGGTTTTTATCCGCTCCCCACATCTATTCCTGGAAGTGCCCCTGGAAACCACTTCATTTGAATACAAACACAACATTCAAAGCCCAAAAGAGAAACCTATTAATCATAGCAGAAAGGAAAATTTTGGCCTATTTTTCTCCTGCAAAAAACCCTTCCTTCCTCTTCCAGTTTCCAGCATACACAAGAATGCTCTCCGCACATTGTGTTCCCCATGGACCTTTAACTAAATAAATAAAAAGCATTCACATCACTTATTTCCTCCCCAAGATGCATTCACAAGTTAGTTTAGCGTTGGAATGAAGACACTGTATCAAGGGGAAAAGTCTGCAAAGAGGAAATGGTGAGAATCACCCTTTGGAAGAGGAGAGGAAAAAGAGAAGGCAGGGAGCCAGCAGCTGCAGCTGAAGGAATGAGCCAAGGAGAAGCTCCCAGTCCTGACACAGACGGAGCCTTCCCCTGCTGAGCGAGCTTTAAATTTTAAATCACATTATGTGAAGATACTACAGTGCTCACTCTACGGTAACAGTTACATTAATTTTCCAGTGATCCCAAATAAGAAAAAACGATCAATTCCTTTTAAGAAGATTAAAGCAAGGAGAGAGACAATGTTTCACTAAAGACAAGACAGAAACAGCAGGTGTTTTCTAACCTGGCTCTCTGCATCCTCAGTGTAATACAGACAGCTGGAACCATCTATTTCATTTTTGCAGCCTCTGCGTCACACTTTCCAGGAACAAGGCACTGTGCAAGAAGAAAGCCTCACTCAGTGCTGAAATTTGGCACCAGATGCATCTCCCTCAATGGGAACTCTTTTCTCCTGCCCTTGTGTTAGCAGGATGGACACAGCTGTGCTGTTCCCACCTCCAGAGTCTCAGCATGTCAGGGGCTCCCAGCACCTGCACCCACCCCTCCAGCCTCAGCTCTGCCCAGCACACCCGCTGCCCGCGGAAGGACAGGGATAGCAGGGATGCAGCTCTTGCCAGAGGGAGCCTTTTGGAAAGGGAAGAGGATTAAAGAGGCCAAAGCAGCTCTACGAAGCAGCCAATCTCATCAAGTCCCTGATACTCTGTTGGAGAGGCTGTTAAGTGAGCATTCCCACTCATGTCCAAGAACCAGACACCAGTGCGGGCTCACGCAGCCAGGTGGGCTCAGCCTTCTGCACAAGCTGCATTTCTGCCCGGTTACACAACTTCATGCAGCCAAGAGAAGGAGGGAGGAAAAGGAATAGATAGTGCTTTTGATCCATAATACCTTTGAAAGCAATGTTGATATTCTAGAAGAATTTTGCCACCCATTTTTGCCAACTTGCCTCTTTACCCCATGCATTTCAGAACGTTCGGCGTTTTCACGGCTGGAATAAAGTTTTATAGTGCTTTTCCCTACCCTCAGCTTAATTTTACAAAACTTGTATGAACAGGAGAAGAGCACAGAGGCAGCCCTGCCCCTCAGCCAGGGCAGTTCCGGGGGAGCAGCTGGTGCCTGGGCCACAGCACAGTCAGCATCTGCCTAGCCAGGCACAGCCCCTCTCTGCAATTCTAAGCACAAGTCCTATGTTTTCTGCTCGATTTACTGACCCGTGTAGTTTCTGTACACACCAGTATTTTCCTTCTGTGTTTATTATAGCCCATTTAATGGAAAAGGAGAATTTCTATCAGTGCTGCTAAGAGCTGCCGTTGGACTGATGGCTGCAGTGTTCAGGCAACACAAATAAACATGCTTATTAGTTTTTTGATCCTCATCATCTGAGATCCCATCTAGACCCTGAATATTAGATTTCCCTGTGCAATCTGAAACAGGATTAGAATGCAAACGTCATAATTAAATAGCCAATATCAAGACGGGTGCTGAAATTTTTATTAAATCTTCTAATATCAATATGCATGAACTGTTTTAGGCAACAGTAATTGGTTTATAATTAATACAAAATATGCAATGAAGATAAAAATACAGTACAAAGAAACAGCATGGGACCTTTAAGCTCCCCAAGATTTTGCTAAATAAAACCAAGCCAAGGTCCTGCCCACAAGGAATGCAGCAACAGATTCTACACTGGCTTTGGGATCTCCCCTCCCTGCCCAGGAGCTCCTCTGCCTCCCCCTGCACTCCCCCTTTCTGCAGGGATCCCACTGCCATCACAGGCCACAGCTGTGCTGTCCTCCTGCCACACCTGGTCCCTGTGCCACCAAACCTCATGCCACAGGCTGATGGACACGGCACAGTGCTGGCCAACATTAACTGGATAACGGAGACAGAGGAACAAAACTGGAACAGCACCAGAAGCACTTGGAGCAGAACATTCCTGTCAAATAAACATGGAAAACTTGGGGAAAAAAAGCACCTCGGTCTTAGACAAAGGCTGCCATTGTACACAGGGGAGGAAAATCACATCACCTCCACACTGCTGTCAGCGTCGGACCCTGGACAGCTGGCCATCGGGGAAGGAAAGGCAAACACACAGAAAATGCTTCTTCCATAATGCTCCCTTGGTTTGCCAGATCAGGAGACGATGCCAAAAACAGCAGGAATAACCTATGATGCATTTAATGCCTGTTCTCAGTCTGCAGAACACCTCTTGTGCAGTCAGACCCAGTGCCCCTCACGGCTGCCCAGGCCAGCTGTGCCCACGGCTGACCAGGGCTATGCACGGGACCAGCAGAAGGGAGGGAGTGTGTGAACAGCTGCCACAGCTTCTCAGGGCCGAGCACCAGGTTGAATCCGTCCTCTCCCCTTGTAACTGTTTTACAGCCAAATTTTAGAGAAAAATACGGACAAATCTCTGCTGTGGGATTTCAGGAATGTGAGGAGAGCGAAGACTGCACTTTAATTCAGAACACATGTAGCACATGCATAAATACTGCTGCTGACCACACGAGCCGAATTCCTGCTTTCCCAAAATTAAGGCTGCACCCCAGGTAACACTTTTCCTTCACAGTCCTACACCTGGCTGACACCTGAACCACAGCTGTCAGCCTGCCCTGGAGAATCAGCACAACAGATTTGTTGTCTCTGCAGCTTTGTTTCTTTGTCTTCTACCTGTTTCCAAGGTGCCTCTTACAGAACTACACTACTTAGAAATGGAAATTTCCTCTTAGCCCCATTGAGCCTATAGAGAAAAACAAGATGGGTGTGTGTGTGTGTGTGTAAAATATGTTGCCTTGCTTTATCCAAAGAGCATTTAATTGTTCTTATTAATTGTGCTTCCACTTGCCTGCTCATGGGATTCTGTGCACAGCTCACTTGCCTACCTGAAATAAATCAAATTTTATCAGTAAATAAAGAGTCAAACTTTTGTTTACTTAGCTGAAGGAAACAGACCAGCTTTTCACAGAGCTTATCCTTGTTGCTCCATTCTCACATGCTTCAGGCTCACTCTAGGAACAGCAGCTACATCCTGGAACCCCTCTTCAGAGGACATCCCTCTCCTTCCCTAACAGCAGGTGCCGACAGACAATCTTCCTGCCTTTATCAGCTATAACTCAACCCTCATTTAGCAGCAAGAACCAGCCACAAGTGGAGGAAAGTGCTGTAGAGGAGTAACAACTAACCTGTCAGTGCCCAAGTACAGCACAAGGAAAACAGAACCAGCCTCTTCTGTCTAAGGCCAACAGGCACAGCAGTGCAGCATCTGCTACAGTTTTTCCACAGGTCAATAGGGAGAGTCTGGCACAATTTTTGGCTAAACAGTTTCTTTCAGAAATGGCAGAAGAAAAGACAGGCCACCTTTCATCCTGCTCAGAAGTAATACCAGTCTTTGTAAGATATTATTAGAGATTTAACAGATATGGAATTATACAAAACTTAAACTAAATGCATTAGCTGATGTGTAGGTGGCTTCTCAGGGAAGCTTGAGGCAGAGGCAGAGCTGGTTTGAACACCATTATTACCTGGTGTTTAATTTACTTTCAGCACTGTCCCATGATTTAAATTGTAAACTTAATTCTTTTCTCCAATCCAGGTACTGTTCCTCTGCCCCAGTACTGGGCCCTGCTGGCTTCACACTCCATCTGTAAAATCTCTGTGTCTTGCACTTCCCAGTTATCCTACCTCCTCCTGGTTTTAGCTGCTGTTTGATCGCTGTGAATGTGAAAAGCGTTTAGGGTTGTTTTGGAAATGTTCTTGTCTGCACCAAAGGACACCGAGATACAGCAGAGGTCATTTAACAACCCTTTAACAACTCTGGCTTACCTTGTCAAGGTACTTCACTCAACTCAAAACCTCTGTAACTGCTGAAAGTCACAAACTTTGATCAGCACCAGATGCAAATGGTGATTTGTGTTACAAGAATGAGTGCACCGAAATACTTTAAACAAGCATTTCAGGATTTTAACACAGTTTTTCCAACACAAGAGACAGACTCCACAGGAGCAACAGCTCTTCATACAACCAAACATTCACAGAGAGGTGAAACACACCCTGAGAGTCTCCAGAATTATGCTGGGCTTTGTGGAAGACAAGCCTCAAAGCCACTTCCTTATCACACATCTCCATGGGTCCATTCTGAAGACTGCCCTGATGTTGAGCTATATCCTATCTTACCAGTGAAGTAGAAAAAAAATCTGAGCAGTACAATCTCCAGGAGAGCAGAGCAGAGACAGAAGTAAGATGAAATACACAGCAGCTACAGCACAGGATAATGGTGACTGGCACGTGTTCACGGGTGGGTGGCTGCAGTGTACCTGCAGCAGGGGGTTGGTCTGTACCCCTGGAGAAGCACCTGATGTTCAGCAGGGACTGTGACAGAGAAGCCCAGCACACACCTACTGCACACACAGGCTCCTGCCTCTTGGCTCACTGTCTCCCTGCCAGCGCCCAGCCAGCACCGCCTGCCAAGGACAAAGCTGATGACAGGGGAAAGGGGAAAAATCAAATTTGCAAAAGTACTAAACATATAAATCTCTTTGGCCCAAGCGAACGTGGGAAAAATTCTTCAGCAGGGGCGTCCCATTTAGCAAGTTTTGCCAGATCATTACTCTTGTAATGCAAAGGGGAGAAACATCAACACCATGTTTCCTTACAATGATTCGCCTCCTTTATCACAGATCTCTGAAGCACCAAGTAATTTAGTAGTTGCTATGGAAACTGCTAGTTTTATTGAACAGCCCTGAAAGGGTCAAGAGGTACCATCAAACTGGCCAATTGTAAATTATTTTCCTGCTAAACATCTGCTTTATTTTAGTTGCCCTACCACTTCTCTGTTTTGCTGTTAGAACAGTATCTGGATGGACTCCAGAATAGGTGTCATTCTTCAGTGGGACCGCAAGAGCCAAGTCCAAAAATAGCAATTTTCATTTTCTGATATGCTGTAAAATCCTTCATACAAAGGAGCCCAACTGAGGGCAGAATAGCAAAGGACTGGGGACTCTTCCTTCTTGCACACATCAGCACCAACTTGAGGCAGTGGTAACCAACACAAAGAGTTGGTTTACACCATGATCCCTGGGGGTTTCACAAGGCTGCTTGCACCAGCCACAAGATGAACAACCCATTAGACTGATCCACTCGTGCCTTCAGAAAAGAGACAAAACAGCAGTAGAAGAGCACCCTGCCCTTCTCAGCAAGCACCCAGTTCTTCTCAGCTTTGCAACTCCAAGAAAGTAGAGTTTCCTTTGTCAGCAAGGGTCTGTGCACTAGGAACATAAAACATTGCATTGCCTGTACTGGACTACCAGAAAACAAGGTAATCTACCTTCCTTTATTCATCCTACAGAAAATGGCACCAGCGATTCCAAATGCTCGTTAGCAGCTTCCATTCCTACAGGCCAGGAGAACAGCAGGAGTACTGGCTTCATTTCCAACTTTGCTATTGAACTCATTGGATTTGTGTCAGTTCCATAAAAGTGCCAAATTTCTTATTACCCCATTTACTGAATGTGTGTCTACTGTAAACCCAAAAGCAGAAACCAGAACACAGGAGCAAGGCTTCCTCTGTGGAGGACATGAGCACCTCCCCTGTGCAGAGGCACTCTCTGTATCTCTTCCAGAGGCAGAAAGCTGTCCTAGCCAACATCACCTGGAAAACCTTATTCCAACATCTTTAAGTTACCTTTAAATTTATCTTTTAGTAACCTATAAGTTACAACTGTACTTAATTCAAATAACTGGAGTGGGCAGGAGAGAGCATTTTATTACAGAACATACCTGAATTTAAGAGGCTGCATGCTTTCTAATGACAACCATGCCTAAGTTCTGTGCCCAGGGCAAGCCAGTAAAGGGCAGGCTCTGCTCCCTCCTCATACATTCTCTCCCTTCTTCATCTGGCTGAAATTATTCAAGTGATGACAAAGAAAGCAAAAGCTCTATCTATGTAGACAAGTTCTGGTCTTTCTCACATATCCTGTGAACTCCATTACTTGTGTAAAGTCTTGGCTTGGAAGAAAATATTCTAAGTTCTGAGGTATTTGGCATGCCTTGGTATGGAGACTTCAGCCTTGATTCAGACTTTCCATCCCCAGGAACCCCAGGAGAAATGAAGACATTTTTCTGTACATCTACAGGAAAATTTCTCCTTCGTCAGGCAATGAGTTCATAGTATTAATTTCAGCTCTCTTTTCTAAAATTATCTACCACAGACTAAAACTTCCACACACTGGAACACAGCAGATACCAGAGCACTGCTCTGTTGGGACACACTCAGCAGAAGGGCTTCTCACAAGGCCAGGGCTTGCCTGCCTGCAGAGTTCAAGTCTGGACTCCTGAGAAGGCTGTATAGAAACTGCAAATCATGCAGAAATAGCTCCAGACAGACCAAAACCAGAGAGAAATGTTTGATGTGTCACAGTTCCTCCCAGCTAACGGGAACTCACTACATCTGGACTCTGATGCAGGCAGGTACCAGGTGGCAGAGAGAAGAGCTTCCCTATTCCCTTCCAAATAGCAGCAGGCACACACCACCACCAGCACCACCCTCCTTTGTTGTGCCCCCGAGGACAAACCCTTCCTACAACCTTTCCTGCAACTTTCTCTTCCACTGGCCTCTCTTTTGGCATTTCCAAGAGGATGTTCTGACAACCAGGTCACTGCTGTTAGGCTGCAGCATTCGTGCAGGATAAATGTAGCCACAGTGAAAACCCTCTAGGGGAGGAGAAAGCTCATAATAATTACAGTTTGCTGAGAAATCTCCAGCAATAGTGATGGCTGTAGACTCCTCCCTGTCTGCGAACTGTACAAATTTGAACTCTGGGTGAGAGGTTTAATACAGTAAGCACCAGGCAAGTCTACTCCACAAGGTACCAAGAGCAAGCAGGAGAACAAAGAGAAGAAAGCACTGCCTGCTGCCTGCCACCGGACTGCAGCCCTGTCAGAGTGCCGGGAGGAGAACAAGCAGGCTTAGTGAATAATTGAAGACACAGTGATGAAATCTCAGAATGTCAGAGGCATAATACAGTTTTGTAGGTTTCATCATGAAGCCTTGAATTCCCAAATAAGACACACTGAATAATTTATCTCTGTGTCAGTACTGGGTCATCAGCTGTTCACTCACAGCATGCTTCAAAACACTTGAATGGGTCTGAACAGACTAAAGAATAGGGTCCAGAGGGAAGAGGTGAAGCAAACTCTACCCACTCACCCTTCCAAACACTAAGCTCAGATAAAAATGTGTAAACCCTTCAGTCATGCCCTGTGCACGAGGTCCCACAGGTTCTGAACCTGCTTTAGTGCTGCCCAGCACCACCTCGCCCCAGTGCTGCTCCTCAGCACAAGACATCAGGGTGGCATGTGCCACCCTGTCACCCAGCCTGGGGCTCATCCAGCTCGGATCCAGAGGCTCACCTGTCTGTAGAATCTCGAAGCCCCCAGCCACAGCTCTGTGGCACTAAATATCACTCGCTCACCAGAGGAGGCAATGAACACCACACAGCCTTTGCCCAGACATCGTTTGGAACTTGCCAGGTAGCTACGTGCACTCAGATTTTAACAGATGATTTTAATGGTTTAGTGTTACTTTTTTCACATTTTCAACATTCACTGCTGGGCAGGTACCTGTGCAGCAATCTGTACCCAGCCTGGTTAATCAATAACTGTATGGTGGCAGGTAAAATTCCCTGCATTTCCAAGCAGAATTCTACAATTGCCACACCCAACCACCCATGATGGGATCAGAGAGCACAGCTCAATCTGTCCGGGCAATCTGCTTTCCTAGAAATCTGCTTTAGATAATATGAGCACACAGGCAGGTCACACACAACAAAGCTTGTAGGATTTAAATCAATTCTCAACCATCAAAGACTTGCCCACGTACTAATATCCTGAAACGGCCCCCATCAATACTGACTGACCTGGTAGCATGAGTAATTACCTCCTAGTTCATCCTTTAAATGACAGAGGAATCCTTCCCAGCTGAGCTATTCCCCTGAGCATCTCCCTGGGAAGAAGGAGCAGTATTCAGAAGCAGAGCTGCACGCCTGTAGCTTTCCCTGAGGAAAAGGCAAGCAGTCACCAAGGAATTTCCCTTTCCACCTATGCTGACAGGAGTTTTGTAATGTATCAGATTATTTGAGGGGAAAAAAATTAAATGTAATACAACTACACTTGCTCATATTCTTTGGGCTTTCACAATAAAAAATGTTTTCTATTGTTCCCCTTAAAATATCATATAAATGAAAAAGTCTAGATTAAATTGCTGTAAATTTCCTGAGACATTAATTACGTCCATTCATTATTTGTAAGAGACAATAAACTTTTCAAAGATGCTTGAATGTCATCACTGATACAGTGGGATTTGTGCACTGGTGATTGTCAGTAACTGGATACAGTCAGAAAACACCTGGGTGCTAAAAAGGCAGGAGAAATGTTTCAAAAAGAAATGGAAAGTGACACTTAAGAGTCTGGAAAGAACTGGTCATTTAAATGACAACGTGCCAGACAAAGGCAAAAGACAAGGAATGAAGAAATCAAATTCATTTAAGTGAGCACGTGTGTGCACTCATGCATATGCAACAGAAAAAAGACAGCCAGCCACAGATCAATCATGCTAACACACCATATGAACATCAGAAAATGCAGCTCTGAGGTAGCACGTATCCAGTGGGATAGAAACAGCCATAAGGAAAGGTACAATTGCCACAACTGCACCGGTGTCACTATGTCCCTGCACTGCCCTGCAGCAAATTTTTCTGCAGATCAGTTAAGCAGTCTTTCATTTAATTATTGCATAATCAAGTGAAAAACCAAGAACATCATCCTTTAGGTCTTTGTTAACACTTCAGTAAATAATTCCAAGCTTTTCTCTCATTATATGACAATCTTTCAAGGCATCTGTTCTTTCTCATCACACATCTCCAAATATACTTCCAATTAGGGTGCCACAGCTCAAGAAGGACATCACTGGGCAAGATGACAACCACCACACTGGCTCTGACAAAACCTCCTGCAGACCTGCAGGTGATTCTGGCCACAACCAGCCTGGATCCCCTGGGAGGACCAGGACAGGCAGGCAGTCCTCAAAACCCTTCTCCATACTCTATTTGTGACTCAGTACAACCTGGAAATGGGGACACACACTACTTTATTCCTTTCATGTATTTTTAACTCTTTTTGAAGCTATACTGCTTTATGTTTCCTCTGTGGCACAGCTGCCCACACCTGTGGGCTACCACAGCTGCTGGATGTGAAGGATGCTGCTGCCCAGGAACACTGGCAGCAAGAGCTCCTCCAAGACAAGAGGTGTCTCCAACAGAGGCACGGTGAGACCCAGCCTCTGTAGGAGATGTCTCCATCACATCAGGCACCTGGATCTCTCAACTGGGGACTTGGAGAGCCCAGCCAGTGTAAGCACAGGACATGCCCAGTGATGTGCTCACCAGCCAGCAGTGCTGGCTTCACAGACACCCCGGCCAAGTCTCTTCTCTCTGTGCTGAGCAGACCTGCAGAGCACAACACTTCCTTTATTTGCACGGAATGCAAGACCCACGGGTGAGGAAATGCTCCAGCAGCTGTTAGGCAAGACACAGGAGCTTCATCCCAGCCCACAGTGAGTGGGACAGTCCTGCAAAGCTCCATTCTTCACTTAACCAGACAATGAATAGGTGAAAGTTAAAAAGGTCTCCTGAAAAATGAAACAATTAGGAAGTGCCTTTTTCTAGGAACATGCTGCTTTCAAGGCAGCATGACAGAGGTTATTTTGAACTTATTGCTTCCACTGGATTCAGCTGTAAGTAATTAAATTTAGTCACAGAAGTCTGATCTATAAATGGAACCTACAGAAGCAATTACCAGAGCTTCCATTGGATCAGAAAGCAATGGCCTACTCTGTTTGATGTAAACTGAAAAGAACATTATTTATACTGCATGAGAAGTCACAGCAACACAGTCCCCTTTGAGATTTCCTTTGAAAATTACAGTTTTCAGTGAAGAGAGTCACAGGTTATAAATTCCAGCCATGCTCTGTTCCTTCCACTGTAACAATATCATGGGCAAAAAAGACAATCATATGACACAATTTAAAAGGACTGTTTTGGCTCCTGTTCTATACTCAGAAACCACATGAAGGAGGAGTTAATTAAACATGCAAGAGATGGGGTGACTAAGCATCAAGATTTTAAAAATAATATATTTTGATACCTCATTTTGGTCTGTTTGGAATCTAGATTATGCAGAATCTGATGGATCTGTGAACCCAGTGGGTCTCTCTCAGCCCAGGCCCTGAGCATGGATGTTTCACTCCTCAAACCACCACTGTACAACTGGACTTGATCAGGAAAAGCTTGCAGAATTGTGCATTCCTGAACACAGTGGAGGAGAGGAGCAGCCTGAAAACGTTTGCTGAGGACACCAAACTGAGTGGGGAACTGGAAACCTGGGAAGGGAGAGCCAACCAGCAGGAAGACCTGGATAGGATGGAAGAATAGGCAAACAAGAACCCTACAAAGTTCAGTAAGGTCTTGCACCTGGGAAAACAGAATCCAGGAGTGCAGCACAGGTTGGGATCGACCTGCATGGGGAGCAGCTCTGTGGAAAAGGACCTGGTGGACACCAGGCTCGGTGTGAGTGACTGGTGTGCTGCTGAGGCTGAGAGCCAGTGGGATGCTGGGCTGCATCTGCAAGGGTCTCGCCCACAGAGAAAGAGAAATCTGCCCAAAACGTCTCCTTGGCCCCTCCATTTCCTATCTTTTTGCACAGGCAAAGACACTGGAGTGCAGCACTGACTTGTGCAGGAGAAACAGCTGAATCCTGCTCTCCCTTGTCAAGAAGATGAAGAGCTTGCGTGCTGCTAGAAGTGAGATGTGCCACATGCTCATCGAATTTGAATCCCCATCTGGAGTTGCAACCCAGGTAGCAGAAGGTCATCGCAGTAAACTCCTCTGAGCTCAGACACCAGCATTGCCATCAATATTTCAATGCTCCCCTTCAGGGTACAGGCAAGGATAACAACCTACATTTCATCACAAAATCTTTTACTTCACAGAGGAAAGCAGAAACAATAGTTTGTTAGCAAGTACAACACAATTAACAGAGTAGTAATGATCAGAACTACTGCACCTTGTAAAATCTTTGCTTGGTTATAAAGAATTCTTTGACTACTAATGGCATTGTGCAATGAGGTCTGCAGCAGCCATTAGCAATGATTCACTGCCACAAGGCACTTCTCAACCAACAAAGTCAGGAATCACAATTCTGAAAGCTTTTCCTGGTCAACCTCTGGGCATAAAAACATGAGAAAAACAGAGGATCTGTGAGGAATGAACACAGATCCCCACACACTGAATATAATTTAGAGAGTTGTTATAAATTTTATAGGGCATTCACTATCAAATGTTCTAATTTTTTCTACAACAAAAACCGGATATTTTGATATTTATCATTTGATTAGGAATGTGCTGGGGCCAGCCCTTACTGGGACCAAACACACAGATTCTGCACATATTTATGCTACTGTGGCAAAATTGCAAACACACAGCCAAGCTCTGAAAAATGGCCATGTAATGTCCTCTGCACAAGGGAGCCTACAACCAGAAAATAAGTCAAACATACTTTAGCAGATCAGGAAATCCTCTAGCAGTCTCTTCAGGAAAACTACTCTGAGCCTGAAGCCTCTTAAGCTTGACTAGGACAAATCTTTTTGAGAACCATCTTGGTATTTGCATTCTGACATTGTGTTAGAAGTCTCTCCATAATAAAAACCAAAACAAAAAAACCCCAAAACAAAACAAAAACCCACAAACAAAAACTTTTAACAGAAAACATGAAAAAATTGCTGTCTGGGAAAACCTGCTGCCCATAAGACTGCCTGCTTGTCAGCCAACCATCAGCTGCTGTCCTACACTGACAAAGGCAAATACCACCTCAGACACTAAGCACTTCTCACATCAGATCCTTTCTCTGAGGAAAGCACTTTATAAACAATGATGCTGATATGTAATTCTGTGACAATGCATTTCGTATACAGCTGGGAGATGTGGTGTAGCAATCCAGGGGAAAAGCAGCCAACCATATCCCATATCCCACCATATCCCCAACAAGAACATCTGCTCCACACCCAGCAGACACAGCAGCTCCAACCACAGTCAATTCTCATGCCACAGGCAGCACCTTACCCCTGCCACCTCTCATCTCTCATCTGTGCAAGAAAGGGATGCAGCAGTTACAGACCTGGGTAGGGGTAAATGTTCCTTCAGTACTACAGTCCCATTTAAAAAAAAAAAAAGAAAAAGTAATTCAGCAGGGTCTGGAGGTTTCAATTTCAATCATCTCCCCTTTGCCCTTTCACGTGACTGTTCCCAAAGGAAATCCTGCTTCGAGGCCTCACTATTTCACGTACCTGAGTCAATAAGCCTCTGCTCTGAAATACACAATACCAAGAGAATACACTATCCCATTGCCTTTAAAGACACACACCCCTACCCTACACATAAACACTGATCCTCTCTCTTGCACACACTCAGTACATTGCCTGCCAAGCATCTCCTCACATCAGAGGCACGCAGGACCTGCCTCATCATCCCCCAGCTCCGCCTGGCTCATCCCAGACCCCGTGAGGCTGAGCACAGGCTCCAAGAGCAGGGACAAAGCTGACCCAGCCTGGCTGGCACAGAAGCACAAGCCACAAAGCATTGCCTCAAACATGTTATTTATTATTCCCAGCTCGGCAGGAAAAAATAGAGTACTATGACAGTTTATATTGGCAAAGATATGTTAGATAATGTTAAAAGATTTGCTTTAAACTAACAATAAGGTAGAAAATGCAGTTAGCGATAACAACAACCCTCCTCTTGAGCTTTGGTATTATAAGCAGGCAGGAAAGAAAACTTTCAAGCCACCACCTCAGTTAAAAAAGATTTTTAGCTTGAAGCCAAAAAAAGATTCAGCTGCAACTGAAGTCTGGAATTTCCAAAACATGTTTTGCATTTATTAAGATATTATTAACATCAGTAGAGAAGATAACCAGTCAATTCATACAGCAGCCCAGACTCATTTAAAGGTTGTTAAGAATGCAATTCGGTGGGAGAGGTAAGAATGTAGCTGCCATGAAATGCAGAGCACAGACACCTGGCAGAAGGGATGAAAGCAGCATCCTGGAAATATCATCTAAAATATCACTAATTTCTGCAATTGCTGGTTCTGGAAATAAGGTCCTAGATCCCACTTTAAAGTCTAGGCAGTCCAAACTGCTGAACCAAAGCAACACAGCTACTGACTCTGTGAGTATGCATCCTCTGAAATCCCAAGTACCTGCAGCAGGGCAGATGCCACAGAGAGGTGACCTCTTGTCAGCCTGATCACATTAATCTGATGGAAAAGCCACGAAAGGCCTTTTTCTGACGATGCCCTATTCACTGCTCTGTTCAGCGAGTCCCACCCAGGCTGGATGGACCCTGCAGATGCAGCCACCGAGGCCAAAGGGACATCCAACCAGAGAGCCACTGCTGCACCATTTTGCTTTACAATTTTGCATCATTTTGCTTTACAATCCTATCTCTATTTGAAACATTTTATGTACGTTTATCAATAAATTAAAAAGCAATAGCTCAAGTCACTGGATTTATAGCAAGAGACAATGGAACACCCGAACTCATTGTTGGGAAATTTTCCTGTTTAATAGCTATTTGCCCCTTTCTACTGTAATTCCATTCCTCCCATCATCCCACATTGAATAATCTCTCCCTGACACGTCCCTGTTTATACACATTCCATAATCACAGACTTTTATGTTCCCTACTCAGTCAGTTATCCAAATGATACAAATTCAGCCCCTTTGATCTTTCCTCATACATCAGTCCCTCCAGGCCCCTAATCACTTTTTTCACTCTTCTCTGAACTCCCTCCAGTAATGATGTGATTCTAATCCTCTGAAAGGAGAGGTTTTTGGCTCCAGTTCTTCACACAGATGCGAGCAAACTAATTCAGAGACTCCACAAGCTCCGTGCACAGCACTGTCACCAGCCACCACACATTAGACCGTGACATCGAAACAAAGATGGAATTGTATTGTGAACACCAGAGAGCCAGAAGCTGAAAGGAAACACAATGAAAATTAAAACAGTGAACTGATCAGTGCTTTATAGAGTCACCAGGACTTTAGGGCACAGTTTCCTGCCTGATGCTCTGAAGAAGCCAGGGTGATTGTCCCAGGGTTTTACAGAACTACAGGTCCTGTAGCAGTTTCGTGACAAATAAATACCCCAGGAAAATGTTGCCAGGGCCCTGCCCACAGCCTGAGAGCTATTTCATAGTTACCACAGGCCACCCTGCAGCAGCTGCAAGTGATATGAACCCTGCTTATACTGATCAAGTGTCTGGCACCCCACCAGAGGAGGAGACACTATTCACACCTCTGCCAAAGGCCCTGGCCAGCAGGAGAGCCTCCAGAGGCTACACAGGACCTGTCTGCCATCCTTCAGAACCAGTTTTGAACAATTTCCAAACTGAACTACAACAAATTCCCTCCAATTTGACAGCCAGTAAGTAAATACCCTTTAAATTCCATCCACAAATGTGTTGCCTGATTAGTGTATTCTTTGCTACAGTTCTGGCAAAGGAAGGTATCTTCATCAGAATCCACAGGACCTGCCTGTTGCAGAAAACTTCCCATTTTGTGCACGGGGATTACAACAGGTCCCTAATCATGCTGGAATTACAGGCACCCCAGGCTGATTGGCTGGATCCCATGGGCACACCACCGCCTCTCCTCCGGGGAAGATGCAGATCTCCTGACTTCTTACATATCATGTGAAAGCCAGAAGAAGCCTTATGCAAAAAACAGATGGCAGAAACAGCTCAAAACGCTGCATTTCAATGATTAAAAGGTATCAGAGTAAGAGAGAGACAGCTTGTGTTGGGCCACAAAGCATTGCATCTGAGAATGTATGTCTGGAAGGGCACTGTGCTGTGAGCACGGAGAAGATGGAATTCATCAAAGCAGGATTCAAACCAGAAAAATGCTGATGGAAGCAGGATGATGGGAATTGCAGGCACAGCAGGAGCCGCCATCTCAGCACCACTGTAATGGCCACTGGTGATGCGTCTCCATGGCAGCGGGGCTGCGGCGGGACCGCTGAGGGGAAGGGACAGGCCCCGTCCCGGGGGACAGGAGGCCAAGCAGGACACACTCCAGTAGCAGCAGACAGGCTCCTTCCTTCACGTGTTCCTAAATGAGAGACTTGAGATAAATGGAAATGAAAACACTCCTGGAAGTCAGTCCATAGCAAAGCCAGTTACTGAGCCTCAGCACCTCAGACTTCCCCTTCGGATGGAGGCACAGTGGAGAAGAATGAGGCACATGGCTTGCAGTGTAAAAACGCCAGGATTAGAACTCCTGAAACAGGTCCAGATGGTTAAGGGACAACTGATTTCAATGCAGCTTTAAGTGACCTTTTGCACAAGACAAAAGCATCAGTGCTGTCTGCATTCAAACTGCCTAATGAGTCCAGGCTGAACACCTCAACAAATTCAACGCTGGTCAAGTGAGAGCCTGAGATTATTTCAGTTGGTTAGAGCATAGTGCTAATAATGCCAAGGTCATAGGGTTCATCCCCATAAGGGCTATTCACGTAAGAGTTGGACTTGATGATCCTTCTGGGTCCCTTCCAACTCAAGACTATTCTGTGATTCTGTGAAAGATTTTCCAATGAAAATAAGTATCAGGCAAGGAAATGCCTGTGTCCCATTGGAACCTGTGCTGGATTCAATTGGATTCAACTGGATTCAAATGGATTCAATTGGACATGGCAAGTGAAACAGCAGCAAATACAGAGAGTGGGGACACCTCCTTGTAATACCTCCACTCATTGTCACAACCCAGACAGACATGGGGTAGTGATCCTTTGGACACTTGGTACAAACGGCATGAGACACATTCTAGCTCCACAGGAATCACCCAGTACATCAGTGTACACTGCACCATTACCTTGGGGTGGGGTACAGGGTTTCTAGGATTTACTACAGAAGCCACCCATTTTTCATCAAAGTGGATAGCTCAACTGCTATCAGGACCATAAGGACTCCAGCAGACTTGCTAATAATGTCTCTGGAAATGCCTGCAAGATCTGAGGTCACTTTTGCAACAATGCAATGCAAGTGAGTACAGGTTAACATAGCAAACATTTATAATGGGGTGAATCCTAGCTTCAACTGCTTATTGGAACAAAAACATAAATCAGTCAATGCTGAGATGATTAACAAGATAAGATTAAGGTTAAAACTAGAAAATCTATTAGCTTGTTTAAGAAGTAAATGCGGCACCTGGCAGGTCATCAGTCTTTTAAGCCTCCAGGGCGTAGATGCTCTAAGCAAACAGGAG
The DNA here is from genome assembly GCA_013397915.1 of Daphoenositta chrysoptera. Taxonomy (NCBI): domain Eukaryota; kingdom Metazoa; phylum Chordata; class Aves; order Passeriformes; genus Daphoenositta; species Daphoenositta chrysoptera. Next base: position 95,002 of record VZRO01000763.1, read on the forward strand.
ACTGACTGAGGCAGCCGAAAGCTCTGTGGGAAGGCTAATGGATCTGTTATTGCCTTGCCACATCAGAAGGGACTTTACTTCTCCCTAAACTCAGCAGAGTGAGCCACAGACCATCACCTCAGCTTCCACTGCCACAGACACAATGTACCACAACCCCTGGACGGGGTAGGATCTGGGAGGAAAGTCAGAGCTTGTAAGAGGTTCAATATACAAAGAGAAGCACAAAGAAAAGAAACCGGCATCTAGAATGGCAGATTCAATTTCATGTCTATATCCTAAGAGCTGTGAATTCAGCTCATAACAAAAGTTTTACTCAGAAAACTATATTCACCGATTCTGCTTGTCCCAGTCTGCATATCTGCTTGTCATTCAACTGTCACACTTATCCATTCGCTGTGTATTGTGAAAATAATTGTAAAGAATTTTCATTATGCCTCAGAAGACACATCTTCTCAAGAAGACAGAGACACATGGTCCACGTGCATCTTTGAGTCTGTTTCCCTTAGGAAAATTTTCCTCTAATGCATTAGTTCACGTCAGACAGCCTACTACACAGAGCAACTCGCCAGGCTGCACTAATTGTTAACAGTTTGGGGTTTATCACGTCCTGCTTTTTAAAGCCATATACAGAGCCAGTCAGGATTGTGAGAGCCCAAAGACAACCTATTCAGAGGGATGCTGAACTACAGAAGTAAGAAAACAAATGCTGAAGATGGGAAAATGAAGAAAGAAACAACAGTGATTCAACCTGTATCCCAGAGCCTCGAGTGTAACTGGGCAGTTCCCACCTCAATGCCATCAAGTCCTTATCTGAGATCAAACTGAACAAGGTATTTTTGCTGCTAAGACCTTGGTTCTGTAGCAGTGAGAATCTAAATGCATTCCTATTCTCCCAGGACTTCTTTTGTGCATTGAAGAAAACTAGGGAAAAGCTGAAGTAACTGTGGCTTTGGGGAAATTTGTATCTCCCCCACTGCATGCCTGTGCAAAATATTAAATATTTCCCTACATTTCTTTACCCACCAAAACACAGGTCTAGTCATTCTAATCGCAGCACACATTGATATCCAAAACAAAAGACCTCTAGACTTGGAGGAGAGGATTTCATAGGCAAAAGGCTGCAGAGGACAGTACCCAGGCCACTGGAGCTCCTCCTTACTAATTATCCCAGTGTCCATTTGCTATGTAACCAAGGGAGAAGTGTGTCAGATGTGGCAAGGCTGTCTTCAGCAGCTTATGGAATGTTTCTCCGAGCCCTGATGCAATTAACTGCCAGGAAAGTGCTGAGGCAGGCAGAATTAGGAAGCTATAACAAATCAAGTATATAATCCCACACCATTTACGTTTAAAACAGCTGAATTGCTTTTAACTCACAGAGCTGTAGCATGTTTACAATTTCATTTCATACGATCTAGATGTCCTTTTCCCCAACCAGGACAAGTAAAAAAATCCAGCTTCGAGGCAAAAATGGGAAAAGACTCAAAAAAAAAAGGACAGGTCTCCAGAGCTCCCTGACCCAGGTGGCAAGACTGGCCATCCTGAACCACCAGCACACACTCAGAGTCGCTGCAAACACTCAGAACCACTAAAAAATCATGATTACCCCAGAAGCTCTTGTTTAGCTCATAGGAAGTTTAAGTAATGTACAATACTGGGTCCAGGAAATACTTTCCCATAAAAACAAGCATGCACAAACTCCAGTATTCTTGCTGCAGTATCTAGTTAGCTGCAGAGAGAGAGCAAAGCAACTGCTGCTGAAATGTTAAAATGCTTTGTGGTGGGAGGGAGAGAGGTACGAGGGGAAATGGACATTTCCATAAACTCTGAAGACTTCTAAGGAGGTCTATTAAAAAAAACCCAAGAAACCACAAACAAACACACACACACAAACCTGCTTCTTAGAAGACAGTAAAAGCAAGGTTTAGCAAGGTCCTAAGCTTAATCTACAGCGTCAGAAAAATAATATATACTACTCAACACTAATGTCTTCATCAATCCTGGCATGAAATGGTCAGGCAGACCCAGATCCAACACTGATGGGAATTTGTCTGCTAACTTAGCTGACTTTTAGTCTGGAGTGCTGGATGAACTTTGCAGCTACTGCTCAGAAGATAATGCCAATTAGAAAGGAAAGCAGCACAGAGAATCCACCAAATGCTTTTAACTTCTGCCAGCTACACAAAGAACAGAATTAATGTCTAAGAAAAACATATAAAAGTGACACCTGTACTCAAACCAGCTGCATTACAGCTGGGACACCCTGTGAGGGAGTGCTGACAGATTTTGGTGATTCCCACAGCTGCCCTTCCCACCCTTCCCCAGGACAAGAACACGCAGGATACCCAGGAGTGCTGGCCTTCCTGCCCAGCACTGCACAGCCACTCACGCTGCTTTAACAGCAGGAATTCTGCAGATTTCAAAGGATCACGGACTTGTTTAGAGTCACCGGAGCTGGAGCACAGCTGGGGCTTATGCCCATATGGCAGATTTCTCTTTTTAATCCAACTTTGATAGCGAGATGTGTTAAATCTTTGATTTTATTGGCAGATACTGACTGTATTTGCCTAACCTCTGAAGCCTGATGATTGACAGTGTTAATGTACTTTTTAATAGATGAAAAGGGAAATGACAGCTTTTGGCTCACTTTCAAGCACATTTCTTCACTGCAAAATACTCTACAGCTCAACCTGCTTTTCATACAACCTAAGAAATCTATTCTTTATAGTGTTGCTAACAACTGGTGGCATGCTGAAGAAAACTGTAGCTCAATAGGAACACTTACTGTGGGAGCTACTTTACTTCCTGAAAAGAAGATGTTTTCTTCCTTTCTTTAATCTCAGCTGCATTGATCTGATCTTAGAAAATCCCAGACAGAAGTTAAACATTACTTCAAAAAGATTTCTCAACACTTTCTACACCGAACAAAGCTTACCCCCAGACTTTTCAAGAGCAGCAGTTATGCTAACAAAAAACTAGTGGTTCCAGCATCAAAGGTGATCTGTATGGACTGCTGAGGCTGAGGGACTGCACTCTTCCACAGGAAGGAAACTGTTCCTAGAACCACTGGTTCTATGGTTTGGTCTGGAAGGGACATCAAAGCTCATCCCATTCCAACCCCTTGCCTTGAGCAGGGACACCTTCCACTATCCCAGGTTGCTCCAAGCCCTGTCCAACCTGGCCTTGGACCCTTCCAAGGATGGGGCAGCCAGAGCTTCTCTGGACAACCTGTGCCAGGGCCTCCCCACCCTCACACAGAAGAATTTCTAGTAAGTCTGGAGGTGAGGGGGTGGGGGAGAGCTGTGGTATGCATTCATTACGTGTTGTGAGAGACTGGCAAAGGCATTTCTCTGCCCAGATATCCTTGCCATGAGTCTGCATCTGAGCAAGAGCTAATATTCAGAACCCAGAAATTCATGAGAGGGCTCTCCAACCATAACAGAGTAACATTTCTATGGAAAATGGGATGGTGCCAAGTCATAAGAGTCTCTGTAAAGGCCTAATTAACATGAATAACACAGCTGGATATTTTATGTATCAGCTAAGTCCCTCCTTCCTGCCACTTAAGAGTAAAAATAGTGGAATGTTTTATGGAGGTTAATTCATGCTTGCTTAGGTGTGATTCCACTTTAAGAGAGGGCAGAATAGCCTCTTACAGCCATCTATATAGGAGGCACATGGACAGCCTGTCTAAATGGTGTTTGCTGAAGGAAGTCACAACACAGCAGGTTTGTCAGGGAAAGGTGGATAGTTGCCAGAGTATCAAAGGAATTGCCTTTCCTTCTATTCCAGACTTGGGTTTCGGGGTAGATGAGCTGATAGCATCACCTGGCAGGTTACAAGATAATCAGAAAAGAAAAGAGTAATGGCAAAGTACAAAGAAAAATACATAGAAATCTAAAAGAAAACCAGCATGGTTTACCAGGAGATCAGACAGTTGTTTTTATCCCTCTGATGGCTGTTTAGTTCAGAATATATTTTGGCATGCTTCTTTACAAATACACAGCATCTCAATTAATCTGAGGCAACAGCAGCTTCCAGATCTGCACAATCCCTTTGGACCCTGCACCAGAGCATTGGCCAAGAGAAGCATCTTGGCCACTGAGCCCTTTGCAATGTGTTACCCTGGGCTCTGTCCACCTCTGCTCCACAAACCCCAGACTGCAGAACCTGCCTCCTCTGGGCACCACCCAGCCCAGGCTGCAGAACCTGCCTGCTCTGGGCACCACCAAGCCCAGGCTGCAGAACCTGCCTCCTCTGGGCACCACCCAGCCCAGATTGCAGAACCTGCCTCCTCTGGGCACCACCCAGCCCAGGCTGCAGAACCTGCCTCCTCTGGGCATCACCCAGCCCAGGTTGCAGAACCTGCCTCCTCTGGGCACCACCCAGCCCAGGTTGCAGAACCTGCCTCCTCTGGGCACCACATGTGCCCAGGTCTGTAGCAGATACAGACCCATGGCCACCCCACATTTGCCCACTGAGGAACTTTGCCCTTAAGCCTCCCCAGAGCACTCCAGCAAAGCCTCTCCCTCTGCACCCACAGGCTCTGCCCAGGCTCAGTGTCTGAGTGTCTCTGCCTTAATCCCTTCTGCTTTCCAGCTTGACCCACCACTGGAATACCCAACTGCTCTGCTGCTCCATCACAGGCCAAACAGCAGCTTGTGTCCAGGAAAGATTCAACGACTTGTACACTAACCACAAAAAGTGCTTTTACAAACTGTTTTCCATTAAAAGGACTGAAATTATTTGCAACTAAAGCCACTATGCCTAATTCTGATTCCAGAGTTTCAGACTAGCCTATCCCATAAACATTCCCCTCTCAGCTGTGAAGTTTTGTTTCAATGTAGCATACATCAGGCAAGAAACTAAACAAGCCTAGATCTGGGTTATTCAAATAGCTGAAGGCACTGAATTGTTTGTGCTCCCCTGGAAAGCGTGTAACCATAATTTGCAGTAAGTTATCACACTTAGGTTCATCTCACCATCCTCATTTACTCCATTAAATGTAGTAAGCTACTAAATAATAAAAACAAGAATAAAAGAAACAATAAGTAACTCTGACAGGAAGACCTGTATTTTCATATAATGGAAAAAACCAGTTTTTTTGAAAACACAACTTACTACTCACTGTCAAATCCCATCAGTAACACCAAGGCTCGGAGTGCAGTGAGGTGCCGAGGAGCCAAGCCCCAAGAAATCAAAGACCCTTTCCAAGGGTCACTCCCAAGCAGCACAGCCCCTGGATCCACTCAGCATCAGTGCCTGCCCCAGGACGAGCAGGGCAGGAGCAGGGAGCAGCTCGGGCCAGGCAGCTGTGCTTTTGGGGAACAGCACAATCCATACAGCTTTGATAAATATCCCCCTAGGAATGTTACTGACACTTTTAACTGTGGCTAACCAATGAGTAATAGTCTCAGAGATTATTCCAATCAAACTGATGATACAGCCAGGTATTTTATTATTTATAAAGCCCTGATTTTCTCAGAATAGGAGAAAGCAATCTGAGAACATTTCCCTATTCATTACTCCAAACCTTTTCAAACCAGCATCTCTGAAAAAATCCCACTATGCTGGGCTTCTGCTGTTACCCCACATTAGACCCAGTTATAAACCACTGTGTTTGCCTCAAATAGGGAATCCTTTTCCATTCCTCCAGAGGCAAGCTCTCCTTCCCAAACACTCTATGGCTGAACCAGTCCATCCAACCTGTATCAAGGAACTGTACAATTTCATTTTGCCTGTATTTTCTCAGATTTGCATGCTTAACTGCTCCTGTCAAACTAATATCCCAAGTTCCAGTTAAATATACTTAGCAATACAAGCTGCTGCTGTTCTTACAAACTGACCCAGGAATCCCTTTTACAAGGGTCGATTTACCAGAGCAGGGTATTTCTGCTTAAATAAAGTAACACAGAGAAGAACGTTACAAATATGCTAAAAAGCACTGATGTCATTTGGCAGCTGAAGACCTCATTTTTTCCACAAAACATTGAGAAGTGACATTGAAACTTATCAGAAAGACTGCAAATCATGAAATTATTTTCTAGAGTTCAGTTCAAATAAAGAAGTCTGACAAACATATCCAAATACAGCAAGATGATGAGCTGTGCAGAGCAGTGCTTGCAAAGCCAACCTGACTCCAGGGTGGCTCTGCACACGAGGACAGACCCTGCCTTTCACACGAACAGTAGCTCTGTAACACAGTGCCAAGCAAGGATGTCAGCCTTGCCCTGAGGCAATCTGAGCACCTGATCACATCCCACTGACCCCAGATTGCACACGCAGGCAGAGCAGCTTCACACTCTCTCCAAGCAGGGAGGAACATATTGCACCGTTCTAGGAAAGACTCTCTAGTCCTGACCTTTCCTTGTCCCATTTGTTTCATCTTGATCTTCTCCAGTTTTCCCTACATGGAAAAGGCTTCCTACACACCCTGCACACAAACCACACCCGGAGGTTTTGCTTGGATTCCATGTCCACAATGACGAGAACATGCAGGTACAATGTGCAGATCATGCACCTTTGCCATAAGGCATAAGTTCTGACCTTAGCCAACTATCACATCCTCTTCTTTCACCTTCACCTACATCTAACTTCCTGCTCATTTTTAACCTCTTTTGTCAGCTCTCGAAGTAACAGACCCACTTTAAGAGCTTTGTGCACGTCATGGATTTTTCTTCTAAACCAAAGTAAGCTCTCATAGAAATTCAAATGGATGAGCAGGACTGAAGGGATGATTTTAGGTACATCAGAAGGTTACAAGGCCCATACACAGGAATGAAGGAAGATTGCATTAATCTTCTAAAAGGATTCAAATATTGCAAGTAGAGCAATTCCATTTCTGAACAGGAACAAATTCAAACAATTTTCCTTGCAGAAATTTCCATAATTACAAGCAATTATCTTCTACACTGAAATTCTCTAGTACAGCACTTACTGCAAAGAGCATTCCCATCAAATGCTCTATTTAGGAAATAGAGGAGGAATATTTTCTTGGTGAATTGTATGTTGCCATCACATTGATTAACCCACGGTTCTGCTCTGCCAAAATATGCATCTATCTGTGGTAACATTAACAAGAATCACCGAACCCTACTTAATGACCCTATCATTAGGTTTTTATGAAAGCCTAAAAGATACAGATTTTTAGAAGTGCATGCAGAAGAGGAAAAATAGATCACATCCACAGATTATGTCAAAGGAAGATCAGATATAACACTGCATTGGACATACAGCTCTTTTCTGCAGAGTGAATTAAAGACTCCAAGACAGCATTTGGATATGCATTCTTTTCAGGCAATAAGGACAAGTATGGCAACAGCTGCTCCAGTATTTGCAAGAACTGTATAAACGCAAACAAAATACCAGAGGTTACAAGAAACTAATATTTGCATTTGTTGCTTTTGTGCATAAGGAAAATGTCTGTCAGCTGTTCTTCTTGTGCATAAGGGAAATGTCTGTCAGGAGCATGTAATGTCAGTTATTCACCATTTTTCATAAGCAAATATGTACAATCCCACATCTCTTGTGACCAACAGTCAGAACAGAGTCCACTGGACTGCTGCTGCCCCTGTACATCTCCATTACCATAAAATATCCCTATTTAGCCTTCCAGCAGTACAGCAAAACAGATCCTGCTCCAAGCCTGTGGAAAGAGTAGCACAGTGTCCACTGATCTTCTGCAGCACCCAGGCCATCAGTGATGGGCTGAGCTTGCTCACAGCACAGCATCTTCCAGGCATTGCAGAACGAGTTTTCAAAGCAAGCTTCTCAGAGCTCATGATTGACCCAACAGTTAAACAGGATTATCTAAGAGTGTGTTTAAAGAGTTTAGTGTGTTGAAAGACTCTAAATGGTCACAGACAGGTGGAAGTCAATTATCCATACAGCAGGAGATCCTGAAGCACAAGAGATGACAAAAGGCAACAGCAATTTGATAGTGAGGGACAAAATGATAATGTTTTGGGGGACTATCCCCCCGAAAGTTGTTGGGTCTTTGCTGTACACAGTACAGAAAAAGAGCTTGCAACACCAAGCATGTGTCACATATCTTACTATGCCTGAAAGACTGGAAGTCTGTCAAGAGAAGATGCAGAAACTCTTACCACATAAAAAAACCCTTAGATAATGCACTGTAGTTACAAATTGCACATTTCATCACAGAAATTTGTGGGAAATGGGGTAAGACCGATCAGGACTTTGCAGGCTTTTCTACTGGGTCTGGAAATACCCAAATCAGCCCTACCAGCCCCGTTCCCACCCAGTCAGCCTTCCCCTCGAGGAGGTGCCCTCTTGCTCTCCCCTCTCTGGAAGAAGCATTTTGATTTTGGTCACTGTTAAGAGGAAGGCAGGACAGTGGTCCATCACAGCAGAACGATGGATTACCAGCTCGGATCGCTGTGAATTCAGGCATAACATCATTCCAGAGCCAAGGACTGCATTGCCTTAAATGGAAACGATCTGCAATATCTAACAGGTCAGGAATACTATCCATTTCTGTTTATTTAAGCATATAAGAGGGTAGATTTAGATTTTAAAAGTGTCTTAAGAAATATAAAATAGGAAAGCTCGTGAATACTCTTCTGATAACTGTCAGTTATGAAAGTGGGGGAAAGAAGCAAAGGTGAGAAAGGAGGGGAAAAAAGGAAAGGGAAAAGTATTTTTAAAAAAAATCAGTTTTTTTATCTTCACCTAACATGAACAGAATTCTGAAAAACAGGTTTGATTTTCCAGCTTAGAAAAATCAAGGCATTTGCTACATCAGTAAATTCTCATGAGACCAATCCCAGTGCTGCCCATCACCTGCCAACCTGCCCAGTGCAGGACACCAAGGCCAGCTAAGCTCATGCTCCTTTGCAGGAATTACCAGCCTTGCAAGCATTTCCCAGTCCTTTTCCACAGCATAACTCATTTCACCCCACAATACAGAGTGAAAAAGTGACTTTTACACCAGAAGCCCACCCAGGAGCCAGCCCATTCCATTCCCTACGGAAAAGAACTCTACAGCCTGTGACATTTTAGCTGCAATACAATACAGATTGCAATCACTGTAGATTCCCCACAGTGCTTCCTTGTAAGAGTCACGCAGACATCATTACTGACAAGAACAAGGTCACTAAAAGGTATTTCATTGTTTCTAGTGAGTAACAGAGGTTGTCCCAGGAACCCAAACACTCCCATTCAATCCCACTTCAGCTCCAAACGGCACAGGAGAAAACAGCTCCTCTCCCGTGCAGAACGCGATGTGTGTGCCCAGATTCAGTAGCAGCAGGGACAGATGGAGCCAGGAATGGTGGCACAAAGTTACAGATTAAAAGAAAAAAAAAATATCTGAGCTTTTGGATCCTACTATTACACAGTGACCAACATGAAATGCACTGTTCCAGTCTTGAGCACATACTGAAAATCCAAACAGAGGACTTGGACTTACCATAATATATAGATTCAGACTTCAAAAAACCAATACAGATCTCCAAGAGAGTAAGTTATGGCAGAGAGATAATGAGATTTGCATGAATTTACTAAGAGCATATTTTCTTCTGTACTCCAGGAAAACTGAAGAAGCTGTTTGTATACAGAGGCGTTACACATGAATGAATCTTCTCACTGAGATGCTTCTGGTAAATATGCCTAACTTGTGGGAGTCAGGAACAAAGGGATACTGCAGCTCAGCGCTGTGTTGCTATTGATGATTTACTGAATCCTTCATGATGTCCCCACCCAACACAGTCAGTTCAGGTTTTGTCCAGCATTTAATCACAGAATTGATTAGCAAATTACTCCTTTATGCGATTTTGTTTAGTATCTAAACCAGTTGCTGTTATCAGACTCAAGCAGGCAGAATTTCCCACACTGCTCCAACACAAAAACAGGGTACATTTCATAAACTTGAAGCACCACTTCATACAACTTGCTGGCTTGAATAGTTCAGAAAGGAATGCTCTCATCTGAACTCCAGTACTCCATTATGCACTCACAACTAAAATGACTTTTATTATTATTATTCATAGATTCACTATGGTGCATTTGTCAACATGATCACACCACCATCCACGCCATTCTTTTCTCCCCTTAGCCCAGAGGCTGCAGCAAATCCTAGTCAATAATAGGTCAGAGCAGCCCAAGGCAAGTCGAGGGCAGTGGGATCCAGCAAAAATCACCTGTTCCCTGATGAGGGAGCTGCCTGAGCCAGCATCCTGAGGGCAGCAGACATGGCTCTGCCAGCAAACTGTACCCCAAAGCCAAAGGAATCTCCAAAAAGAGGTTGTGATAAGGGAAAGATTTAGTTCCAGGGAACTACAAGAGTGTCAGCCTGCCCTCAGTGCCAGAGAAGATCGTGGAACAGGTCAGCAGAGAAGGGAACAGAGCTGGGGAAGGGTCTGGAGCCCAAATCTGATGAGGAGCAGCTGAAGGAGCTGGGGCAGCTCAGCCTGGAGAACAGGAGGCTCAGAGGGGGAATCTTCTCCCTCTCTACGACTCCCCGAAAGGAGGTTGTAACCAGGTGGGGGTTGTTCTCCTGAGTAACAAGCGACAGGACAAGAGGAAATGGCCTCAAGTTGTACCAGGGGAGGTTTAGGTTGGATATTAGGGAGAATTTCTTCATGGAAAGAGTTGTCCAGTCCTGGCACAGGGGCAGCCGTGCTGTTTTTTTTCATCATTCCTGAAAGTGTTCAAAACCGTGTGGATGTGGCACTTGGGTACATGCTTTAGTGGTGAACAGGGTGGTGCAGGGTTGACAGTTGGACTCGGTGATCTTGTCCAAACATAACAATTCTATGATTCTATATAATTCCTGCAAACTGAGCCACTCAACACACTGACACGACTGATTCTATGCTTTTCAAAGAATATGACCAATGTAACGAATCAGTCATAGCTGTAGCCAGATCCTGTGTAATTACTGGCTCCTGAGAGGCTGTCAGTGCAGTTGTGCTCACCCAAAGGCAGGGGATGTCTCATGCTGGAATTCCAGCCTGGCTTCCCAAGGCAACAGACTCACACACTGCGCTGGCAGCCCCTGGCTCCTGGGCCCAGTGCCTGTGTCCCAGGGCACCAGGCCAGCACGGACCTTGCTCTGGACTAGAAAACAAGGATGCAGGGGGAACCTGGAAGGAAGTGGAGTCAGAGGTGAGTCACCCAAGTCCACAGGAAAAGAGTCTTTATTAGTTCTGATGCTTGTGGGAAAAAAAAAATTAGTAAACAACAGATATTTTTTAAACTTAAAAACACACATGGTTTACGACAGAACAAGAGTGTTTCAGTCACAAGTAAATTCGGTTTTTCACTTGCTGAAGGCAAGAGAACCCGTTACACGTTCCAGGCAATAGCTGTGTCTGGGAATCACCAGACAAAGAAGCATACTCCAGGGTTACACACAGGACTAATAAACTGCATGAGATTCTATACAGCAGTTTCACAGCTGTAAAAGCAAATATCTCTCAGTGAGCAAAACACCTCAAACATTTGTTAATAAAAACATACGTAAAGCAAAAGAACATGAGCACAAATAAACAAATCAAAGGAGACTCCCGATTCAGTGAAGCAGCAGATGCGTTCAGCTCTCTTATTTGGGTATTCTAATAGGGACAAGGCAAATGACTTCTGAGAAGTCACTTGAGCACCGGCAGTACCAGGAGCTACGGTACCACTCGGTGCTGCAACTGTCTCATTTTCTGTGCCACGCAGACCTGGGGCAGCAGAACCTCCTGCGTGGTGCGTACGAGCCCCTTTCCTGAGGCTGCTCCGTGCAGCACATGACGGCAGCACTGCAAGGGCACCGGGCCAGCCGAAATCCCAGCCGTGCTCACGTGAGGCTGCTGGCAGCACGGACCAAATAACCTCTGCTGAGATTCTCTGGGACTACAGCTGAAAACAGAACCAACTCCAACATGAACATAGTTTGCATCACATCGCAGCAGGAATAGGAATTATATTTTGCTCAGACGAGTAAGATGCCTGACAGTTCAGAGAAGTTCAGCTGTCTCGTGTAGCCTCTACACAATCAAATTTGGTTGACCAAAATCAACTCGATTTGGACACAGACAATAATGCAGAGAAAAAAAATAACCATCTGACATGGTGATTTAAGCATAAGTGGGTGAGCCAATACTGCCGAGTGAATCCTGACACTCTGAACAGAATCTTCCAGAGCCGAGGAGTCCAGCCAACAGCCAAGAATAATATTTCAGTGGTTCAGTCAATACAGCTGTAACCATGGCCTGGAGGGGTTTCCACAGCCGTAACCACAGGAGTGACTGCACATTCACTTGAAAATAGTAAAAACAGACATTCAAAAACCTACAGCTTTTAGACATCTTAAAACCAGTTTGAAAGGAGGCACAGAGGGGTCTGAAAAATGCACCAATACTCCCACCAAGCTTGACTGTCATCTGTTTATCCTTCTTACGAGACAATGACTTGAAATAAGAACTCTTCTCGCTAGGTTCAATCACCTGCTTGAAAAAACAGTGAAGGAACAGCTTCAGACTAGCTGAAAAGAGATGAGGCACCAGTGTACAAAGCCTGACTGATCACCCGGAGCTGCAGTGGCACAAGGCACGTTCCAACCAGGACGGTCTAACACCGTTTATTCGTGTCTCACACTCACAGCCAGAGACACTCTCATGCCTTTCACATATGATTTCTATTTCTTCCCTGATGTAAGACACACTATCACACAACATGCTACAGAAGGAGCCCTGCTGGTTCAAGCAGGCTTTCCCAAACAAAAAAAAAAAAAAAAAGCAAAATGGAAAAAAAAAAAAGAAAATAAAAAGTTTAATAGTCCACAGCTGCCAGGAGCAAAGGGTCACTGCCGCAGAGGGGCGGCACAGCACACTCGGTTTGCTGGGTTCTCCCTTCAAAGAATATCCATAAAATGCGCTGCCAAGCGCCACGGAAAAGCGTCCTGCGCCGCGCCGAACGCTGCGGCCCCGCACGGACAGCGCGCACCGCCCGGCCCAGCGCGGGCACCGGCACCGGCACCGGCACCGGCCCCACGGCCCCACGGCCGGGCCGG
>VZRO01000763.1:108587-138908 GCA_013397915.1 Daphoenositta chrysoptera
GGACACGGGGACAGCCGCTCTGTCCGGCCACGGGGACAGCTCGCGGGGCACCGGGACACGGGGACAGCCCCTGTGGCACTGGGACACGGGGACAGCCCGCGGGGCACCGGGACACGGGGACAGCCGCTCTGTCCGGGCACGGGGACAGCCCGTGGGGCACGGGGGCATGGGGACAGCCAGTGTGGCACCGGGACACGGGGACAGCCGCTCTGTCCGGGCACGGGGACAGCCCCTGTGGCACCGGGACATGGGGACAGCCGGTGTGGCACGAGCACACAGGGACAGCCGCTCTGCCCGGGCACGGGGTGACCAAGGACAGCCGGTGTGCCCGTGCCCCCAGGCAGAGCTGGCGTGCCCGGGCACAGGGAGCCGGTGCTGCGGCTGGAAGGGCTGGGCAGTCCCACCTTTACTCTGCGGCTGAAATCTTTCCCCGCCGAGCGTTTGCTGCCAGCGCTGGCGCTGCAGACCGAGGGCAGAGCTGGGCACTGCGGCCATCCCCAAGGAGCCAGTAATGCCAACATCACAAAGCTCCCGCCTGAGCTCTGGGGGCTCTTCTGAGACTGTTCTAATAAACGAGGATAGGCTCAGGAAAGTTAGAAATCCTTAGGGCATCAACAGAACACAATTTAACTCTGGGCTTGTATTATTGAAATGGTGCAGTGGTGTAGTTTTCATTGCTGTGAGGAATGACCAAGACTGTAGCATCTCGGAGGTAAACAATAAACTTAATGGCAAATGTAATATCAAAACACAGATCAACAAATATTCACTGCCAGGTCCCTTGGAAATAGAACAGTTGCTTCTTTCCGTCGCAGTTCCTCAGTCCCAAGGGACACTGTGCCTTGGGTCTCAGGGAGGATGGAGCACTGGCAGGGGTGTTTCAGCTCTAGCCTTGATGCTCAGACATCACTCCCTTCCACAGTGACTGCAAGCACTCTGCAATGAACACGGAGCTCAAACACCAGCCCCAAAGCTGCCTTCAGCAGGTCCCACCTTGTCCCACACTACCCTCAGACACCAGCTCTGTGTTCTGTGTTTCTGTTCCCACACCTTCCCCTGGATTATTGACAGTGCATGTGGCAGCACAGAGATGCAAGTGAAAAATAAAGCTTTGAAAAGCAGTAGGGACTGAAAAGAACAGGTGTGGCTGTGCAGAAAAGGAGCTCCTGCTGGTTTTACTCCCCAGAGCTAGTGTCTCACAGAGCTATGCCCTTCTATTACACCAACAGCAGAGCCAGTGGGCCCTGAAACTCACAGATTTCCATAAATTGAAAAACTGGTATTGACAATTCTGAAGAGTTCTGTACATGGCAGTCGGTGCTTGAGTCAAGAAAATAAGTGCTCAGCATCAGACAATGCCATCCTCCACGTGGCTGTCAGAACGAAGCTTCATCAAATTCACAGACAGATTACAAAATGTGGTGTTTTGACATAATCAACAGGAGGTTTTTGAAATTCTTCCCAAGTAAAGATAATTAACTGGAAGCAACACAGGAGCTGTTGTAAGACTGAAATGTTTCAGTTAATGGCTTAAACATTGTTATGAAGGACTTTTTGCCCATTATGGCAATACTGTATAAAGAAGCTGCAACCACCAAAGCCCACCCCTACCCCTCCCTGAATGTTCCTCCTCACTTCTTACTCCAGTGATTGGCATTTCTGCTCTATTTACTTTTTTTCCCAGCTGTTGATAGTAAGAAATAATGTTGGCACTATTTTCAAAGGCATAGAAAATATCCACAACAAGGACAGTATCAATGCCTGGTGTCTGGGGGAAATGACAAATGCTCTTCATTCTTCCAAAGTCAGGGAGTTATCAGACTTCCATAAGATGAAAGAAAATGCAATATGATTTTTTGGTTTCATTTTTAAGAACCCAGTTTCTCTTTACAGATTGCACTCTCAGTATGTAGGAAATTACCAGGAAATCCTTAAACCATCCTCTTATGCCAGCAACTTCCAAAATTCCTCCATCATGAGAACAGAATTCTCATGTCCATTTCAAAAGGAACAAATTCATTCTCTCAAGTAATTAGTAAAGCCAAGAAAATTCAGGTGCTAGAGCTTTGTAAAGCTCAGTCTGAACCAGTGGGAAAGTTGGTACTGTTAGAAAGTTGATACTAAGGTAATATTGGTCCATGGAAGTTAAATGCTCTCAGTTCACTGAAGTGAAATGGTTGAAAGCAGTACCCAGTTCCCCTCTAGCCCAAAATATGGCTTGTGGCTGGAGAGCCATGTGCCAGCACTGCCCAAAGAGGATTGTGCCCCATGCCTAGAGCCTGTCTCAGGGTGCTGACACCTCCGTTAGAAACAGCTTTATGAATTCATTCTGAACGGGTCAGACTTCAGGACACTGGCAGGAGCTCCCAGGGAACAGAGTTTGCTCTTCCAAACATGAATAAACATCTTTTATTCCTTTTACTACTTCAGAGTGAATAATGGTCATAATTTTGGCTGGTTGGCACAAAATCATCCAGCAAAATGATAGGCTACACCAATACCTTTTTTTTTTTTACTCTCCTTGATTTAGTGGTGTTTTTAAAATTTGCACTGTAGATCTGACAGTCCAGTATATAGTCCTCCTTTCCTGCAGTCACTGAGTAGCAGAAGCAAGCTGTGCATTATCAGACATATCTGATAGCTCTCAATCTTACAACTCAATGGATAAAAAACCTTTTAAAGTATTTTCTTCAAATTATTCTTTGGCAAGAACCTAGAACTATCTGATGTACTATCCCATTTCTTGCATAATCCTTCATTTTCAATAACTTCTAAGTCGGTATCTTTGTTACACCTTGAAATTCCCTCTGCTCAACCCAAGTGAGCTTGAGCCAGAAGCAATCACACATTGCAAGTAGGAAAAGGTCCTATTGGAGATGGCTTTTTGATAAGTTTGCTAATCAGGCTATCCAAGCAGTATGAGAATTCAGTTCATTGTGTTATTCTACTTTGGTAGCAGCAAAATTGGACAGCCTTCAGCAGGTACATGAAGACTCAGAGTAACAATTTGCACTTCTTACACGTACCCTTCCCTGTGCACTGCCTGGGCTGGCAGCGTGTGAGATGCCAGCACTTTAATTTAAACACCCACACAGCCAGAGCACTGCAGACCAAGCTCCTAATCGCCGAGTCCCTTGGCAAATTCAGGAAGGATAATAAAATCAAGTCCTTTCATTTCTGAATTTATTAAAGCAGCTTTCAATTAATTACAGTGATTCTGTGTCTGTCACTTTGCCTCCCTCCAGCCAGAGCGCTGAAGGCAGATACAGCATCTTGCAAGGGTTTACAGATGAGACTCTGCATGAGGGACTGAGCTACGGCAGCTGCTGAGCAAGTGTAGCCTGCAAATGGGAGAAAGGAGCTCAGAAAAACCTGGTCTGGGAGGAAGGAACTCCAAGTGCAGGAATTAGGCCATTCTCTTCTAATTAATGGACCAAGTCTTATGATAAAACTCAATTTATTTTGCACCCTTTAGGAAATACTCCATCATTATTTACGCCATCCTTTGGTGTTTCAAATGAAAGCCCTACTCCATGCCTTGGAGAAGAGAAGGGAAAATGGGGGGGACAGCAGGCAGAAGAGAAATGATAATGAGAGAGAGAATGAGAACAGCAGTGCCCACAGAGCCCTGTTCATCGTCCTTCCCTTCACAGCACAGTGAGTGTCTCTGCTGGCACCTCAGTTGTGACTGTATTATATAAACATGATGTGCCTGTGAAATACCTGTGTGATAGTCCTATGGCAAAACGTGTTTCTGTAGTTCACTGGATAGGAAACATTATCCTAAATTTTAACTATCTTACCAAGGAAGGTGTTTGCTTTCAAAACTGTTGAGACTTTGTTATTGGCTTAAGAAGCTTCAGTTCTACCCTTACATGATCCTGAGCAGAAAACCATGTTTGGGACCTGCTTCTAATTATGACTTGCCCCTCCTTTTTTCCATAGGAAGCACAATTACTGCTGCTATGGAGACAAGTGTAATTCAGGCAAGATGTGGGTCAAAGCAATACTTAGGAGGCAAAGATTCACAGAAAAGTTCCCTTTTTGCTATCTGTCCTCTCCTGGAGAAGGGTCTTCTCCCAGTCTTCCCTTGCCAACTTCCATCACCATCTTCTGTCTCAGGTAAGAAAGAGCCAAATAACACCTGAAACTTCTCACCAGGAGAGCTGCTCTTCCTCCCTTGCCCCTCCCCACTACCCAGTGACTCCAGCCATTCACAGGATCTGCCAGCACTCACACCCTCAGTATCTCCGTGGGCATAACGGGCTCAAATGAACTCTTACTAGCCCAAAGTGGGAGATTTTCATTAATTTAATTGAGAAGGCTATATAAATTTAAATCAGTTTTTAGGTATACTTACAATGGTATCAGGTTCCTGAACCAAAACTTTTATTCCCTAAGATCCAGATGAATCCCCTTTGCCTGCTCCTCACAGTACACCTTAAACATATTTGTATGAATTCTTTCCAAAAAACCCAGTTGCAAGCTATATTATCTTACATGCAGACAGTCGTGAGACTGAAAACAAACTTGCCCTTCCTGGTATGATGCTGCTTGGACTAAAGGCCTGAGATGATCGTTTTCTGGAAGAGGGAATTGGTTCAAAGGAAAGGGTTGTGTTGAAATGAAGGAATTCTGTGTCTGAATAAGAAATAACATCAAGCAGGATGAGGATGGCTGTGGTACCTGTAAAGAAACTCCAGCACTGAGGAAACAGATCCATCAATACACTAGAGGAACCAACAACCTCCCAAACCCTAGCAGCAAACTAAATGTGAAACCTTTCAATTATGGTTTAAAGTCACATCCTCACTTAGAGACTTCTCCCAAAAAGGTGGACTTCAGATACACCTGACAATGACATGAAGAAACTGAAAAGTAAAATAAATTAGAGTCAAACTGATCACTTTAACAATTAGCTCTTCTCAAGCTCACAGGTTAGCAGGGAGGGAGTTAGAGTTTGGTGACATACTCTGCACATTAAATTTGTCCTGTTTTTCAGGACACAGAACATATTTTCTAAATTTAAAGAAATCATAGAAGAATATGCAAAGTTTTAATAAAAACTCTTTTTTAGCTTCATCTGAAAGGGCTACACAATAAAACTATTGTATTATAAAGGATCTGTTTTGTCTATTCAAGATTTCTCTTCCACACACTGGAAATGTAAGTACGTTACACAAGCTACCCTACTCCTGAGCCCTGAGATGCTCAACAAAAGATCCCATAACAGTCAGAAACAGCACTTTAAACTCCCTAAGGACTCTTATCTTACTGATTCAGAATGATAGGCAGTTCACCTGCTGAACTTTCCTGTAAAATGTGTACCAGGAATTTTGTTTGTGTCTGTTCACATTTTCAGTCAGGACTGTATGAATAAGAGATGTGACACAATTTATCCATATGCAGCACCATTTCTTCCCAAAGCACAGCACGCTGTACCTCACAGCTGCCCTTTTCACTGCTGCAGCAGTAAGAGAACAGAGGAAAGAAATAAACTGAACTCCTCTACAATGACAAAGTGTCTACAGACAGCCAACGAGCCCTCAAAACCAGAATCGGATAAATCTTCTTCAGAAAGATAGATGTTCAAAGAGCAATTCCTGTAGACTACAGTTAATCTGAAGAACATTTTGTCGTTGCCATATCAGAGACAACCATTTCAAAAGTGGGAAACAACCTCAAGGTGCTGTAAAACCCCACAGCATCACCAAAATCATTGCAGCAGAGACAATTCGGCTTCTCTGAGGAGTCACATCCAAGATTCTTAGAATAGAATAGCTCCAGTTAGGAGGGACCTAAAACAATCATCTAGTGCAGTTTGCTGAGGAGAAGCATCTCCAGATGGAGGTTAAACTTGCACTGTTCTCATCAGTGACACCACTGCCAGCCCAGGTCTATTCCCAGCCTGCCCACAGGGAGCAGACACACCTGACCCAGGGGATGCAGCACAGCCCCAGCTCTCCTGGAGCCCATTCTCTCCAAAAGGGAGCTTCTCTACCAGACAAGCAGATAAAGGTGTAGTCCAGTACAATTCAGCACTACAATGAAGAGTTTCTGATGCAGTTTTAGTTAGCTTCACTAGGTGGGACAGTAAAATTAGGAGAGCTCATCAAAATAAGAACTTGAGACCCTGTCAGAGACCAAGGCAACCTGAGTCAGCTTTGTCCTACAACACTGAAGCCAGCACACAGCTACATCACACAACTCTTAGTCAGAACTTGACTTGAGTGGCATTTTTCTGCATAAAGTTGTGAGAGCATTTAAGAGTAACTAGGACAGCTGTTGGCTCCAGCCTAAAAATACAGAACACATCTGCTTCATTTACCTTCATGTGCTCAAACATCCAGCACTGAATAAGCATAAGGCTTAAAGTGGTATTAAAATTTTTCTACATGGAGAAACAGAGGGAGCTGACCATGCAGCAGTTTCCATTCATCCTTGACAGGAAAGGTGAAGGGTGAGCTATTTGCAAGAACCAATAATAAAATAATATTCAACCTGCACCTACATAGAAGCGTTTACTGATTATAAGAGATTGACTTAAAATACGTTTGAAATTAATTACTAGCTACTACATTACTCCATAATCTATTTCTGCAATTAACATCTTTACTTACCAAAGTTTTATTACAAAAGGTGACGCCACAGCAGACCCAAAAGCACAAACACAGTCCTGAAGAGTCACCTGTACTCATTTCACCTTTCTTTTTCTCCAGCACAGATTTTGCCATTTAAAGAGTGAGATTATCATCAGATACCTTAGAAACGGAAGCTTTTTGCATAGGCACAGGGCAAACAGGAAAGAATAACGTTATCTGCTTCCCCAGAATGTCCCTGCTGACGTGTCTGGAGCCCTCAGAACAAGGACTCTGGTGTCCCTCACAGGCCCCAATGCCCAGGCCCCACCACACAGCACAGAAAACACAATTAGAACTGACATGTAATTAAGTAATTACAGCTGGATAAAAGATTGTGGTAAGTATCTTTAATCTGATACACAGTAGCTCTGACAGCAGGTTCTGAATGTGTGTCAGAAATATTACAAAAAGCAAGTGTGGGAAGTAATTACCTGAATGATATAAGCAAAAATAAGAATGGGGAAGAATTAACTAAAAACCTTTCAGTTTATTAAGATCTAGGAGAAATGGAAAAGACTCTACAGATCTTGAATTACACTGCTACACATGCCTTCTTTATATGCTGCATGTACAAGCAATGACAGACAAAAGAGAGACAAATTAGTTTGATATATTCTCTCTGCCTGGGCACAGACTTTCACTGTTCAACATGACATCGTAGCAGGCTGTCAGAAACGCAGTGATTGTCAGGTTTTCACACTGCTACCCAACTACCACTCTATAAGCATCAGAGTTTAGGTAAAATGCTGCCAAGAGCTCATATTTACACTTCAGAGAAGTGTACTGTTATTCTTCTCCTTCTAATTAAGCTGTGTAAAGGCTTAGGCCTAATAACCATGACTTCAATGTTCTAAAACCGAAACAGTTTTACAATGGTTTATTCCAAATAATTCCAGGCTCAATGAAAATCAATAAATTAACAAAACAAAATAAAATTAAGAGTTCTTGTTGCTAGCCTCAGCTGAGGTGTTACAGGAACCCCGTATCAGACAGACAAGTTGGTCCCTAAATCTAACAGCCTGGCCCATTAAATCAGTCATTTATCATCCTGATCATTCTAATAGAACAGACAAAATCTGGGAACATACCTCTTGCAGATCCATCTTCTACAACATGAAGAAGATAGCAAATGGTGCATCTTGTTAAACGAGGAAGAAAACTCCTTTCTGATGACACTTGTTAGAAGTTTATGCCTTGGAGTCTGAAGTCTGGGAGCAGTTATCACACCTATCCAAGCACAGGGACACTTACAGGGCTGTGCTCTTCCTTATTAAAATGGCACAGAACAGTTTTCCTCCTGGGTTTTCCAGCTGGAGAATCACCATCACATGCTGGGGACGGGGTCTTGCTGCCAGCACTAGTCCTGAGCAGCACAGCAGAAACGCCTGGGCATGCCAGACAGGAGGAACCAGGACTGTGGTACAGTCTCTGAGCTCAGCAGAACGATTTCTACTCAACAAGTGTATGATATGAACCTCCTGCCAACTCACAGATATCCCATTCCTCTGAGGCAATGACCAGAGTACCCTTCAGCAGATCCCTCAGAATGGCACAGTTCCAAAGATCCCAGAGTGGCAATTTACCTGTGTGACTACTACAGGAGACTTCTTTGCAGTCTTGTACACAGACCAGCAAGACTATAATACTGTTAGTTACCAAGGATCCTTTAAGCAGGAAAAATCATCAGTAAACATAAAAAATATATAAAACAGAAAAAATCTCTCAAGCTTGAAATGTTGTCCCATTTGGATAAAGAATTCCTGACTTTCTGTAGGCGTTCTCCTGTTGCTGCCTTCCAGCATCTCCCCTCCTCCCTTTAATTAGAGCCTGTGCAAAAGGAGGTAGAAGCAAAGCTGTATTTAACTCTCTGTACACCAATTACCAGATAATGCATTCTGTACTGAATATAAATATTTCTAGTTGACCTCAAAATCTAGGGGAAAAAAAAACTAGAAAAAAACCCCAACGTATTTTCACCCTGAAATACAGAAAAGCTTTAACCCACCTTCGGTTTTATTGCATGTGAAGCACTGTTGGGTAAGAGATTCAAATAATTCCTGGAGGCCAGTTAATCTGCAGAGAGAGCTGTGCATCAGTAAAGAGAGCAAAGTCTGGCACCAGAGCCTCTGCTGGAATGTGGAACCATTCTTAATGGAAAGTACAAGTGAAAATTGGAGTTAATAGACTCCTTTGATTCTCCTCTGCTGCAAATAATTCCTATGAAGAAGCCCTCAATATGTTTTCTGGATAAAACAGGAATTTCTCCGAGCTCATCTCTGAACAACAAAAAAACACTGGGAAAGGCATTCTGCATGGACTGCTCCCGAGAGCAGAACTTGGCCTCCAGGACTGAAAAACCCCATGGAGCGTATTTTTCCTCGGCACATACTGTGGCTGAGACCAGGCTCAGCACAGGCCATTTCTCAGCATCTTTAAAAGATGGTTTTTCCATTTTTCAGAGCGCGTTCCAGCACACACATCTGGCAGCGCTGCGGCGCGAACAACAGTTCCTGGCTCTCCGTGCATGTGTTCTGCATCCCATGACATCATGCACTCCTCGGCTTGCCAAAATGCAGTCTCTACTGTACAGACCACCAAAACAGAGCCCCAGCATCCCCGTGGGGAACAGGGCTAAATTCCAGCCCCAAAAGTTTTCCCCTTGCAGAGTCTTGTTCAGTGTTTCATCTGTTGTGCTGCATTCTCTCCCACTCACACCCATTACTCGAAAATAGTTTTCAAATCATTCCTAAATTGCTTATATTCTACCCTGCCTGTAAAGATCTTTTCTTTGCACAAGGCTGTAACTACTCAGTTACTTCTCAGCGGAACAATCCTTTTTCCTTTTCTTCACAGTGGGCTTTTAACTCTTTAACAACCCGAAAACTGGGAAATCTGTATTTCCCAAAGAAACCTATGTTTGTTTTTCTTTGCTATGGGTAATAGTAGGCAGCACTGCACAGATTGATTGTTCTCTGGAGCTGAGGTTAATGTCTCATCTTGTGTCATACTCATTACTTAACACTGCCTCAGCAGCAAGGAAGCTCTCTGGCACACTTAAGAAAATAGGTTCTACATTGTAGGGCAAATCAGAAGAAAAACAACTCTATTATCTGAAAAACGTTCACGTTCAAAATCTTGCAAAACCTTTTAAAGAAAGGCAGACAAATGCCAAGATCAAAAGTTTGTGACTTACACACTCACTGGTGGAGAGCTCTGGAGTCAACAACTGCTGCAGGATTAGACCCTGGAATTTACCAGAACTGGCTCTCTGCTCCATCTTGTTTTATCAATCCCAAACTAATCAGCCAGAAGGAAATGGATGTACAGATACTGCAACGGGTAACAAAGTCACGATGAGAGATAAGGCTGTAAGATTTCCCTGCAGGAATTTCCCTAACAGAGGTGAAAAACAAGCTTTCCAGGCCTGATTCCACTCAAAGAGGGCTTAACTGTCAAAAGGTAGAGAAAAATTGCAACAGATTGATATTTCAAAATGAAAATTTCAGTTTTCTTCTCATTCAAAGTGGTCTTGTGCAAAAGAGCCAACTCACTCATCAGGCAGGGGGTCACTCAGAGGTTATCCACAGAAACAGGACAAAGCCAGAAGTTAGGTCTATCACAAATTACCAGGCACGCTGGCTGGAGGCAGTGGCAGACCATAAATCCCTTTCTCCCAAGATGGTACTTGCATTTCTAGATACAGTGATTCCACTGACATCTCCTTTGCTTGCCACCAGAGCATTTCCAGATATCAGTCTAATGTTGCAGAAGAGAAAAATGAGGGCATTTGCATGATTTCAAGTCATCATGCTCCCAGATGAAAAAGCAATTTTTTCCTGTTGCCTGCTCCCCTTACTGAAGGTTCCCAAGCCCAGCTGCTGTGTTTGGCACCAGGTAACTGCACTCAGTAATTGTGGCTACTGCCACTCGCTTCAGAGCACTCCTGGAAAGGTCACTACAGACATCCAGTTAACTCCCTTGAGTTCCTTTTCATCCAGTATTATTATTAAAAAATAATTATTATTTTAGGGGCTTTTTTTCCAGTGATGACCAGTGTTTAAACTAAGTAATTTGCTTTATATTAATAAGGATTAAATCATGCTATATACACATAACTCTGTAGTGTTTCCCACACTGAAATGTACATGTTTTGTTTGTACTACCTCTTCCACTGGAAAAATCTCAGATTAATTAATTGCCACACATGATACTCCAGGGATAATGTATTTTCCTTTTTACTTTTGGTAGGGAAATATGTGATAGAAAGAGAATCCCAACTGCAGATAAAGTAAAAGACCTCAGAAATATCAGATTTAAGACACTGAAACAAAGAAAGTCAGCCTGGCACTCCTACTCTGACTGTTACAGGTGGTTTGTTTTAAATCGGGTAGTTCTGAATATTTCTGGTCCTTCCTCACTTGTAACAGCAATGCAAGGAAATTTATGTTCCTGAATTTCAGTTCTGTGTCTGTTTTCATGGCAAGTTACTCCTGACAGAATCGTTACAGAAGCTTTAAAGAGAAGTCATCCTGTGATCATAGAGATGGAGCACTAATGAGTTTAATTAGAATGCAGTGCATCAACCCTAGATTAAGACATAGCCCTACATGATTAATTACCCTCTTGGAATGGCTACAGCAAAATAGAGGGGGCTCTCAAGGCTGTCCTCTAATAGCTGTGTCCACCCACCTTCTCCACCTGCCTGAAGAGGTGTTCTCCTCTCCTGCTTGCTTGGCTCCCACTGTGACAGCTGTGGGTGCTGCCAGTACCAGCTCAATAGACAATCATCTTAATTCATCATCTTCTCTATTAGCAATTACCCTTGCTCATTTCAAAATCAAGGTCAGTTTTATTTAGCATATTTATCTTTCGGAAAAGTATCAGTGTTCCAAATAGCGTGAGTTATGCAGCATCAACTACTATTTAGTTATGTAAAAACTGGAATCTTCTTATTTTCCAGCTAAGCTTATAATCATATCCAATCAAACTAACTCAAAAAATTATCTCAGTTAATCCTTTAAAATGCGTCAGCCAGTTCCCCAGTTCACACAGTTATAGCAGTATCAAAAAAACTAGAGTTGAAAATGTATTTACTTGATTTTTACTTTTCAGAACATCTTGAAAAGACATTTGACTACAAAGATAACTGAAACCTATTTGGAAAGCAGACTTCAGGTAAACCTACAGCTGCTTAAAGTTTATTTGCATTATCTTGAAAGCTGTCACTTTCTGTAATTCTAAGATGCCCTCAATGAGGGTTTAGCCATGAAATATTAGGCATCTGAACACATTGTCCATGTGCTCCTCAAACACTACAGCCAGCAAACTGCGTGCTGAAGGAACAGCTCTCAGCACATGTCCCAGGGAGGTACCAAAATTAAAATTTTTCAGTTATAAAATCTCCTCCATATCTTGTTGTTCCATAGCTTACTCCAAAAACTGTGCACCTCCTAGAGATGCACATTTGCTTTAAAGACACTTAGACTTGATGGTTTTTAAAGATCCTGTCCCACCCAAGCGATTTCATGGGAATTCTATGTTACAATAAGCACAGAACATGGACTGGAAGTTCCCAAAGGGCTGAGTTTTGCACTGGTATGAACAAGAGAAATTTCACAATAGTCTTCCAAGGGTTTCCAGTACCAAACGTGCCTGTGCCATGTGGCAGAGCCTCCTCAGTGGCTCCTGACCCTGCTGTGTGTGAGGCACAGGCATTGCTGGGATGTAAATCGTGCTCACACATTCTGTTATTTCTGAGATCAGCATCTCCATGCCACTTATGATTCTTGAATCTGAGGATGCTCAGGCCCTGGCACAGGTTGCCCAGAGAAGCTGTGGCTGCCCCATCCCTGGTAGTGTCCCAAGGCCAGGTTGGATGGGGCTTGGAGCACCCTGGGATGGTGGAAGGTGTCCCTGCCCACAGCAGGGGGTTGGAACAAGCAGACTTTTAAGTTCCCTTCCAAGCCAAACCATTCTGTGATTCTAGGAAAAGTACTACTAAACATTACTGTCTCTCAGAAGCTGCCAAAAAGCTGCAAGCCATACCAGCCCCATTTCAGCTCTTCCATTTGTAACACTTCTAATGAGCAGATGGTTAATTTTTGTGAGCAGGGAATTGTGGAAGAAAAAAACAAAACAACTTTTGTTGGTGCAAGTGTCTGGGGGTCCTTTAGGTTATAAAAACCAGTTGTTTTGGACATCTGCTTAAACTTTTGACTGCAAATTAACCTTCTCTATATTACTAGACAAATATTCATATCCTCCATTTGTTTTCAGGTAAAATAAAAACCTGCCAGCTATTGTTCAAGGTGTTTTTAGCTATTTAGAAGTTGGGAACATTTCAAGAGTAAAAATATTTTATTGTGCCTGCTTCCTGTGTATTCCCAGCAATAAAATTTTTGCACCTCCAGATCACAAACAGTGTTTCTCTACCTCTATTATTGTCACCTCACTAAAAAACAGTAGAAGAGGTTCCCACACAACTGTGAGTACTTCACCTTCAGAACCAGTTCCTCAAATACAGTCTCAGGCTGAACCTGAAGGTTACACAATATTGAAAGTGTGAATATTTGAACAATGCTACTGCTCACTTCAGAGGCCAAGGGACTGGGGCAACCCCAAAGTAAGGGAAATAACAAGGGAACAAGCTTTCTTTATGTTGTACTGTTAGAATTTTGGGGGACTATAGCAATATAGAGAGATCCACAGAGGTACCTAAAGTAAAATGTAAACACTACCTTCTTTACCATGATAGAAAGCAAAAAATGCAGTTAAATGTACACAAGAGCCCTTCAGAGGCCTCAGCATTTGAAAGACCAGTGAGCTCACTATATTTAACTTCCTGGCCAAACTGTCTTCAACTCAGATTAACAGAATGGAGCATTGTAGATCTGTTACATTCAAGTTGCTTCTTTCTGTTCTACAGTGTGATTTTATAAAACATGAATTCACAGAAGCTACAGTAAATTTTTAATTAGTGAAATACAGATGGTTATTTTCATACAAATTTTAAATTTTCCTGTCTTTATTAAGCACCAACCATTCCCAACACAATGTACATCATATTTACAAATGCATAAAAATATTTATAGTTCCAGATATGATTTATCACTGTACATAACAGTACTGAGCACTCTAAATTACAAACAATAAAAACTACATTTCTGTGATTTTTTTTTGTTTGTTTAGTATAAACATAATTTTGTGTGGGGACACAGAATAAAAAAAAGGACAAAAGCATTAGTATTTGGGAGGGGAAATTGTGCAAGAGCATGAGAGACAATGGATGTGTCTGAGCCAGGAGTGAGTTGCTGGTTTGGATCATTAACTAAGAGCTCGATGCTCCCTCTGCAGACTCCAGGATCAGAATCCTCGCTCAGCGCAGCCTAAGTGTGAGATCAAGCAGAACAAATGTGGGAGGGCACAAAATCACACAGGCGACTGATTTCTTTTTTATTCGTTGGAACACTAATTTAGGCTCTTTTAAAAGCTACATTTACTATACACACTCCTCTTATTCACATTCCTGTGCTGCATTCCTTGTTCTGTTATCCAAAGCCCCAGTAACTGTACCTTGCAATACCAAACATTTCCATCTGAGTTAAGTGCACATATTTTCTGCTTTAAGCCTACAGCTCAGTGCTGTAGTTGTCCTTTCCCAAACAGTCACAGAAGCCATTATTTCTAGGCACACTTTGAGAGTGCAACCAAATCCAAGAAGCTGACATTTTTTATTTAGTACCCATGGGCTATAACCATGAAAAATTTACTCCCTGAAATACAGTTGCATGCATTTCCTATTCACCCTACTCATGATAAAAAGTAATTTCCTTGCACAGCCTGGTAACAATGGCAACTGAATGAGATGTATCACCATAAAATAAACATGAGCACATCGCACATCTGAATTCTCCGGAGTGAGACTACTACTCTGTGTTCCCAGCAAAGATTTAAATGAATAAGAGGCCTTGAAGCTTGACATGTATCTCTAAAGGCATGGGAGAGGATTTAGGGCAAGTGGCATTAAAATTAATCATGATTAGTGATTACAAACCTCCAGTAACACTGTGGCTCACTGCAGGAGAGCTATCAGAGCCAAAACAAGATGTCTAAGCAATGAAAACCAAAAGCTAATCAAGAAGCTTACAGATATTCCTGTGTGATAACTGAGGGGGGTTAAAGGTTACACTTACAACAAAATCTGATATTAGATTGTTTTCCAATTCCTACTCATCTGGTAAAGGGAAAGCAAAGGAGAACCATTATTTTGTACTTTGGATCAATGAAGAATGGATTACAGTGCAAGAAAAAAAGAAAAATAAAATAAAAATAAGAAAATATGTCCAGAAGTCCTATCCTGAGTTCTTACAAAAGTCCAACAGAGTGAGGCACGACCCAACCATGCTCTGCCCAACTCACGGGGGAGCTGTCCAGCAAACACAGAACTGAATGTTACCATGGTAACAGAAATAAAACCACGTTTTACCAGCTTTTTCACACATTTAGAAAAATTACGAAACTGAATTCTACTAGATGTTATGGCTCCATACGACAAATGGGCTCAGAAATTCAGTTCTTGAGAAGTCCATCAATGATAATGAAGATATAACAGCTCAGTTGTAATTCTGGCAGAAAGCCTCTGAATCTCTGACAGCTGTCTGACATGTTTGCTGGGAAAACAGTCCCCACAGATCCTGTTTCCTTAAACATCTCACACCCACCACAGCTTAAACTCCACGATGTGGCCCTTCAGTGTCAGCACAGCAATTCTCACGCAAGAAAAGCCAACACCTTCTATCAGCTGAAGGGAACAGAGCTCTCAAAGACACAGAAGAAGGCTATGTGTGATTCTATGATTCTGTGATACATGGTTCCCAGAGCTTGTGAGGATGTGGGTTTACAAAATCACCTTTAATTATGTAAATTATTAAATTATAATTTAATTATTTAATCATTTATTTTGTAGAATTCACATTCCCCTTTCTGCCATTTCTTGCGCGGCTTTTTGTGTTTTATTTGTGAAGGACAAAAGCCTGCAAGCAGATAACCACAAGGAGTAAAATACAGGCTACATAACCCGTGGAAAAAATTAAACCTCCTTTTTCACCCTGAAAAAGTTTGGAAAATTATGTCTGAAGTACCCATTTAATACAGTGTTTCAAGAAAGTTTCTTTCCACTCCCCATATGAGACGAGCTTCTATTAACAAATGTTTCATCAAAGTACATTCTCCCTTTGTTAGCATCCAGAATATCTAGGGCTTGGTATACATCTTTGAAGAAGTTCATTAAAAATGAATCATAAAACCATGAATTTAACACTTGTCTAAATAAAAAATAAGTTTTCCACTAGGGATAGCGAGCACTGTATTAGTTCTAACACAAGAAAAACTAAAGGAATAGTTTTCAGTTACAGACCTATCAAGCACATGGAACAGAACTTTGACCAAGACCCCTGATGAGACTAAAAAAAGCCATCAGATACACTGCCTAGGGAGAAGAGTCTCAAACACTGGACACTAAGAAAAATGCCTTTATTATATTTTTTTTATCTACATCAATATTCATATGTTCTATTTTTTCTATGAGCTGGCTCCTCAAATGTTTTAGAATGAAAAAAGCAATACAGGATTTTGCATACCACTGCCAACTTCTGGTAAAGTCATCAGAAATTACAAAAATAACTGCACTGAAGAGCATAAAAATTTTGTGTCTATGATGGACTTCTAATAACTTCTAGAGAAATTCAGTCATTTGACTTCCAGGACAGAAACTTGACATTCCTGAGTGAAGGGAAAAAAGGAAGAGTTCAAAAGTAACTTAAATCCAGAAAATAAAATTGAAACTAGAGCGTCTATTCACTATATGATAGAAATCACAGTATTGTTCAATGTTTCCTTTAAACTTCAGGGGTAAATTCTCTGTCAGTGGATAACAGCCAAACTATCAGTCATTTATTTCTATTGTTCTATATAATAAAAAGGGCTTTATGTATTCCCCTTTGGAGCAAAAGAGAAATCAGGTACAAAGCTGCTTGTGGCAAAAGGGAAATGTCACCTGCTTTGTCCAGCAGTTCAGACCTCAGTGCCCTCAGACACAAATGGAGCAGTGACTCAGACAACAACAGGTTTATAGAAATAAAAATAATTGCCACAAATCTCTTCCCCGTTTGCATTAGTCTGAACTGTCATCATGTTCTTGTCTCAGAATATGCCTGTGCTTAATGCAGCAATTATCCCTGTGCTGCATTTCCTACTTGTACATGATCCCAGACACTCCACATCTGACTTGGCTACAGGGAGGGAGATGGAATGACCTGAACAAACCCCTGTTGGCACTATAAGGCCAGGAAGATGGAATGTTAAGCCCTGGATGTATTTTCAGCTGTCAGGGAGCTCTCAGCAAGGCCCCTGCTAATTGGTTGGGTTTTCTTGCCCTTGGCACAGAGCAGCACACTGTGTAAATGGTATCCTTGAGTGCTTCCTCCTGACTTGCTAGTCAAGGCAATTTCCAGCTTTCTACATTTTTAGTATTTTCTCCTGTCGACTTGCTCTCACAAACTCTCCATTTTATTTAATTTCCTCAGAGACTGGTTGAGATTACAGGTTTGTGATGAGGATCCAGGATGTCCAGAAATGCCATGATGTATCAGCCTGTATACCCAAACAAGAAATGCAGGTCTGTAAGAGAATTACTGTCTATTACAGAGAAACCAGCATCCTTGAATCCCCTCAAATCCCCTCCTGTTCTTTATTGTCACTCAGCCACTGATGGGCAGCTCTCAAAGGAGAGGAGGGCTTGATGCACTCCTCATAATCCACAACATCTTAGGCAGTGCTGGTCAAATTCTAGTCCTTGGCCAACCAGAACTACAGCATAAATTCAGAGATCTGGGATGAACCCAGGATGTCAAACCCTAATAAAAACAGGATTATTCACTGCAGAACAAACCCAAAAACATCTGAGACACGGTTGTTGGTGATTTGATTAATTCAAGCAGCAAATAATCTAATTGCAGCAAAAGGAAAAATAGATGGGGATAAGAGGCTTACAAACACTAGTGTAAGAAAATTAGAGCAAACAATTAAAATGCAAAGAAACCCAAATGTGTACAGATAAGATGAGTGTAAAGCAAACCACTCCAGAAAGCACAGCTCAGAACAGCTGCTCTCCTCCCGCTGCTGAGCATCAGTGACACTGCAGCCTCAGGAGCCAGATCTGCCAGCACTGCCAGGCCAGCCACTCCTGCCTGATGGCAAACAAACACAAAGGGCAGCACGAACAGCACGGGCTGTGGAAAGAAATTAACGGAATTCCACTTCAAAGTATCTAAAAAATGTGAATATCTGCATAGAGCTGAGATGAGAGCCCAGGCCCTGCTGAACGCCTGAGCACAGAGCGCCCTCTCATGTGCTTCACTCATTTCTCCACACATCACTCCAATCCTCCACAATTCCACAACTTCACGGTGAGTCCCACTATGGTAATATTAACAAAGAAATTAACCTCCAATATGAGGAAACTCAATCATTGTATGCTGATTAAAAACAAGGAATATATATCTCATTCTTAAGAATAACAAAATTGAAGGAACAAACCAGTGAAGAACTAAAAACTGAGCAGAAAAGTCATCTGGCAACTAACCCCTCAAGGTTTGGGTAGGTGAGAAAAAGAGGTAACAACACATGCTAAGGTTTTAGTCTAAAACTATGGGGTACAAAATCCAGTACTGTGAAAATAAATAAACACAGTCCAAATGTCTTAAAATGCTATCCAGTGGTAATGTGCTTGAATCTCAATGAGCAGGTAACAAGATACTTCTTAACTATCACCCTTGCAGATCAGTCCTCACTTCTGCATTTCAGAATTACTTCTTCATTTGTGCTTTGGATATTCAGATATACGAGGAATAAAAACCACTATACCGTTCCTGCCTGGTAATATAACTAGTTCCAGTGGCAAGAGAACTGTGGGATAAAAAACTAGCACCTTCCAGAGAAATTTACATTACAGCATTCAGACTAAGTAGAATAACTGCAGTTAATTCCATGAGAGAAAATTTTAAGTTGCTTTATTCCATATACAAAAGGGTTCCAGAAAAAAAAGGAAGGAACAATGAAACCTTATAGTAAATGCTTGGAAAATTTGTGTTGATTTGTTGCATGCTGAGACTCAAGTATCTCTGTAAGCTTTTCCAATTCTGAGGCAGTAAGCTGATTTCTTAGAAAGGAGCAATTTTTCCTGTGTTTTTGTCTAGACAACCATTTCACGTGACTATATATATATATATATATTTAGGATGACATAACTATAGTGTTATCCGTCCACTGTGTCCCTGTCCCCCATGCTCATGTTGCACTGCTACTGCTCTGTAATTTTAAGAATTCAGGGAAAGAAGAACCTGTACAATTTATCTGCACAGCAATTTTCCCCCAGCAATGCCATAACCATCACTTCTGGTGCAGACAATACCTTTCCAGTGAACCTGAGTGTTGGGAAAAACATTGACCCCGTAAAGCTGTCAAAATACTACATGATGCTCATTATTTAAATATCTAATTGGGAAAAAAAAAAAAAGGGAGGAAGCAGAAAACTTTTTGGTGAGGGTGGTCAAACACAGGAAAATGTTGTCCAGAGAGGCAGTGGAGTGGAAATATTCAAAACCCAAATAGACAATGTCATGGACAACCTGCTCCAGCTGACCCTGCATTCATCTCCAGGGGTCCCAGCCAACTTCAACTATGCTGTGATTTTGCAACACAAAAAGAAATGCACAAACCTCACGATAACGTAACACAGCAAGTTCTACCAAAGTGAAAAAAGTCTGCTAAATGGTTTTATGTCTGAAAAACTGGAATGCAACTTTCTGCAAATTAAAGACAGATTGTAAGCTGAAGGACAGGACTGGAAAGTTCCTTACTCATCAAATTAAAAACAAGAGGTCTATTCATGAAAAAAGTTACGTGGTGAAGTTGCATTCTTTGCTCAGAAGTTCTACATGCGACCGACGTTGCAATTCATTGAGAAACTCTGAGGTTGTTAGGGATTGCTAGAGCATGTGAAGGTGCATTTATAAAGATGGGCAAGCACTCAGGAGAAGTGCAAGAGGACATGCAAGTGTCCCTTTTTCTTGTAGAAGTCCTGGACACATGACCGACAGCTGGAGTCGCTTAACAAAATACCAGTGCAAGCTACTCTGCCAAATTCCCCCTGCAGTGAGATGACAACACCTAAACCCCTCTTGCATTGCAAACACCCAAAGGCTTCATGGCTCACAATGCCCCTTTCTTTCTGTTCTTTCACAGTTCTTCTCCACTACAGATACAAAACCACATTTTTAAATTGAGACAATTAATTTTGAATTAGGAGCGACAAAGAACATAAGAGAAACTTGTGCCTGATGAAAAGTGCTGTAATTCTTCCTGGTAATTCTGCTGGATTACATATGCACAGGGCATTCCTTTTGCATCAACGACATTCTCCAGACTATTCAACTTTTCTCTAAAAGGTGTTTCAGCTCTAAAAAAGTTTGATACAATAAGGTGGTCCTGTTTTAAGAAATAACATTTTTCCCTGCCTGGTGGCTTGAACACTTGCAACAATCAGAGATCATTACTGAACCCTGATCTTCAAATCTGTTTGCCAGCTTGGCCCCCTCTCCTTCAGCAACCCACTGTGCTTTTCAGGGAATGCTGCTCCTCAAACACCAGTCCCTGGGGCTTCAAACTGCACAGTGGCACTAAATGGTACAGTCAGCATCCTTCTACTCACACGGGACAAAGAATTCAACTAAAATCAAGGTACCCCTCAGAGTGCTGAAAACACCCATCTTTGTGATCCTTGCTTTCATTTCTCTCAGGCTGTGAATGTTCCTATTAGCCAAATGTATTCAAGTCTGACAAAGTCATTTCATCTCCTGTTAATGAACAACTTTTCTGTTGAGAGATTAAGAGAATAAATCAATGCCAAAAGCCAGTTAATTGTTCAGTAGCAGTAGGCTGTTTGTACCTTTTGTTAGCTGTCACAGCACTGAGCCAGCACTCAACTGGTAGTGAAATCTACATTTTAGCACAGATTTAGGTCCAAAATTAAACCATTTAAGCCACAGCATATTTTTCCTATAATGTGAGGATTTAAAAATATCTCAAAATCAGCAAGAACTAAGGAGAGACTATTCAGGTGTCAGAGTCACATAATATATATTCCTCCATTTTCATGTACCATGCCTAAGGCTGCACAGCTGTGAAGAGAAATAGAATAAAAATTTTCTAGAGCATGATCAACAGCAAAACAAAGAAAACTTCAGTGAGAAATCAAACAACAAAATGAATCTGATCTGATTTGCCTCTTGGATATTTCTAAAATGCAGTTTAATTCCTGAAATATTCTGTTATCTTTGCATTTCTCAGTGATACGTATATAAAATATTTTTCAAATAGCAGAACTCACAAGCCAGCCCTCTCAGACAAAGCCTATGAAAAGATCTATGTGCTGTTGTAATAAACATGTTTCAGCTACACACAATAAGTTATTCTGGTCTGTAAGGGATCTGATGTTTCTCTCTGTGATCACTTTCTCATTGTTCACATCTTGAGCTGCACAGATAAGCATATGCATTTGTATAAACATACTTGCTCATTACCCCACATTAATTAATGCTTTAAAGAAAGATTTTTGGGGTGGGGATGTTAAGAGCATGACTTTCAGCCACAGATTGTATTGAACTGATGTTAACAAGCATTAAGTGGAGTAGGAGCAAAAAAGTAAGAATTAACAAACTGCACACCCAAGAAATGTAGTTTGTACCCAAAGGAGGAAAAGAAATACAGGAATTTAGATTTAGTAGTTCAAATCTCAAAAAAACTGCACTGAAATTAATTTTTTAACTTCCTAAGTGAAGGGAAGTCAGGTTCTACATTTAAGACTCAGGCCTTTCAAACCAAATACCAGTTGTCCTTACTATACCAAACTCCCTCTTCTGGCTAATTAATAAACTCACTTAGACTTTGTATGCAGAAGTTTTGATCTTCCCTGTTCTGTTCTATCCGTAAAAATCAATTATTTTTTTAAAAAGTGGTAAAGAAACTTTGATATTGATATCTACAACTTAAGTTTTCAACTTCAGACAGCCCTCCTGTTGTCTCAGGCTGACAAGTTACACACACTCAGGGAAATAAATATCCCTGTACTGTGTAAGGACACTCAACCATCTGCACCTCTTCCTTCTTCTAAACACCACTGCCTATTTTCTGGTATCAGATATTCTTGAAATACCTGTGTTCAAAACATACCAGACTAGTTAATTAGTTCCCCAGAGTACACCTTTCCTTGTTCTAGCTAAAATTAGGATTA
This sequence comes from Daphoenositta chrysoptera, assembly GCA_013397915.1. Lineage (NCBI taxonomy): Eukaryota > Metazoa > Chordata > Aves > Passeriformes > Daphoenositta > Daphoenositta chrysoptera. The sequence continues at coordinate 130,578 of VZRO01000763.1, forward strand.
AAAATGTAATAAAAATACAAATACACCTCTTAGAAAATGTAAATGTTGAAAATGAGGAAAACTGAATCACAGAATAAACTAGGTTGGACACAACTTTTGACATCATTGAGTCCAACCTGTGACCTAACATTACCTTGCCAGCCAAACCATGGCACTGAGTGCCTGATCAAGTCTTTTTTTAAACACCTCCAGGGACAGTGACTCAACCACCTCCCTGGGCAGCCCATTCCAACGCTGAGCCACTCTTTTTGTGAAGAATTTTTTTTTAATCTCTAGCCTAAACTAGAAGCAACCAGTCCTCACCAAAGTAACACAAACTCAGGACATTTAACAAAGACATAGTGGCAGTGAATGGCCTCAATGTCTTAAGCCACCCTCATTGTGGAGCTGCCAAATCAGTAACAAACAGAGTCTGGTACAATTTTTCATTCTCTTCTAAAATCTAAGTCATTGCAGATGATTTGAGGAAACAAGAATTCAAAGTGAAGGGAAGCACTATGTAGAAGGGTGCGAACATCACAGCTCCGGAGAAATGAACATGCAGAGGATAAAAAAATAATTCATTCAGCTGTGGGTTTTCATTATCTCAGTTACTGTAGTAGCACCATGGCTTCTTTCTAAAAGCCAAGCCATGCTCCCAGCCGAGACATTTTTATGAGACTTCTATCACAACTGTGCCAATGAAGGCAGGCAGCACAAACTCCAACCTCTACAAATCATTTCTGCTCAACACCTTTTTCACCTTCAATCCAGCGAATGAAAGGCCTTGAAGTGAAATTGATTTCATGTTTATATTTACTACTGTATCTTCAGCCTAAGTGAAATCAAAAATCTGTTTCTACATACAAAGTCTTAAAAGAACCAGGACAACAAAAGATTGCCAAGACACAGCCTCTGAAGCAAAATAGTGAGGGATGAGCTGAAAAGAAACAACACTGAATCTTTAGAGTTAAAAACCAGAGACAAGGTTCCAAATGGGATTGTGAGGGTTTGGAAGAAAAGAGGGAAGTGTGCGATGCACTGACAAACTAAAGATACCACTGTGAAAAGATAAAAGGGAAGATACAACCAGTGACTGTGGCTGAGCTTTATTCAGGACAGGATGCCTGCAAAAGCTATGTTGACTCTTCCACTGCCAACTGATAGTAACTTTTGAAGTGTATAAACATTTTGTATCACAGAGAAAGAGATCCTTTACACACTGATGGAATAAAACAAGAGCAGATGCTATGTCCTCACAGCAACATCATTGAAGACTTCCAGTACTTTTTCCACCAATGAGGCTCAAAATGTTCTCTAGAAGTGACTCCTGACTTTTTGTAAAACACGAATAAACAAAGAAATAGAGTTTGCTCAAGGTCAGGTGGACATTTAGTAGCAGAACTAGAAGTGAAACAGAGTTACTTCATGTTTTGAAACTCATTGATACAGTGTACCTGAAAAAAAAGTCTTTTTTTATTACTAAGAATGTTTTGGGGTTTTGTTAATATTTCACCTTGGTACTGCATCAATACATAAGTCTGTTATTTCTGTATTTAACTGACTGTTAGTAATGCCTTCATTTAACACAGATAGCGTTTTTGAGCTCATAAATCTTTTCCATCTGATCTTCTATTTTGATCCACAAATCATTTCAAAGGCAGTTATACTTCTGTGACTGGCATTTTGAAAGTATTCTTTTATGAAAACTTTTCACAACTTTGCACTAAGTCAGCTCTGCAGTAAATCACTACCAGACTTCTTAGAACCAGGATACAAAACTGAGCACAGGCACCCTGGCTTTTACACTCCTCAGTTCCCTGCAGCCAACCAACCTGCATAGCTAGAGTTAATTGACAGGAATGAAATTTTCTGCTTTTAAACAGAGTCCTTGATACAAAATCTTTTAGGACATTCAGTAATACAAACCAGTTCATGACCAAAGAAAAACCCACAAAAAAACCCTTTGCAACAACAACACAACTTAGAAGTTTATAAATCATCTCCCTGGCTAAGCAGGAGTTTCTCTAATGTGGACTAATTCAAGTCTTAAGGAAGCATATCAAAAAGCTTTTCTAGAGGCTAATAAACAACTGCAAATCAAAATACAAGACTTTGAGTTATCAGCTCTGAAATAAAAGAGAACTTAACTTCAATAATTTGGAGCCCAGCTGACGCAGAGCACCATGCTTGCCATCTGCTCTATTTCCGAGGAGAGGAACCTGGGTGATGAGTCTGCTCTTAACCTGCACCTTTAGCTAAAGTGGCTCATAAGGATGCGTGAGGGATTGACAGCAGAAATGGAATCTGGAGCAGATGCTGTTAAAATCAATTAGCATGCAAAGGGCTGGCCCTGGACTAGCCAAGGCGAGGCAGCTACTGGAGCAATCAATGGCAGCTGGTGGGAAGCAAGCCCAGAAGGAAGAGGCAACCAACATCATTTACTCTTTGCAAATGTTTCCTTACATAGCCAGGTCTTACTGAGAATGCCAAGACACACATTTCTTCAAATGTTTGTCCAAAATATACTACACACAAACACTCCTGGAACACTATTTTGAAAGGCCTTATCACTCTAATATACTAGTAAGAATCTCTATGCTACCTCTCAAAGTTTTGGAACCACATGTTCCTGGATGCTGATGAATGCTGACTACATTAAACATTAAAACAGATGTCTGGTCTTCACAACCCAGGAACCATGCTGTGTTAAAACAGTAAAATAGTAGCATACTCCCATTGGGGAACAGTATGCTTACACAGAAAACTGTTTAATACCCAACAGGTAATTCAAGTCAAACAACTTTTAAACAGAAAATATATGATTATCTGGAGCTTTTAGCAAAACCAGACTTTAGTACAGAAATACATCCACACGTTTCCACTGGGTGTTACACATGTGACCAACAATCCCACAGGAGTTACTCCTTCCCCAGAAGACAAATACCCTTCCTTACCTTGGGCCACTTGGGGTTCAGGAGTCGAGCTTTGATGGCATCATCCAAGGCCTTGTCATACTGGTGGATTTTCATGTAGGCTGCAGAACGGTTGCTGTAGAGAATGCAGTTCTGAGGGTCCACCCCCAGGGCCTCGTTGTACAGCACGATCGCCGTGTGGAAATCGCCGTCGTGGCAAGCCTGGTTGCTCTGGCGAACCTTCTCCACAAATTCAGCTTTGCTCAACATGGGACTGTCAGGACTTTTTCTTCTGAAAGATTTTGATCCACAGAAAGAAATCTGGGAAGGGGAAAGGGAGAAATTATATGTTAGCGTTAAGAAATGCTACTCGAAAAAAGGAAAAAAAGACATCGAACTATTAGAGACTACAGTAGAAATTAAAGCCACCAGCATCACTGCAGAACAAATTATGAATTCAGAACCAGATTCTTTAAAAAGTAAATTGTTTACCTACTGATCCTCTTTTTGAGGGTAACAGAAAGAGTCTTGCAAAACATGTAATTCCCTATGAATGATGTCTTCTAGACACAAGAGCAGTTGCAGTCTGTTTACATATGCTGCACTCCACACACTCAGAAATGCTGTTCTCCTCAGCCACGCTATTTGATTTTACAGCACCAAGCAGAGTTGCCAGGTGGAGAACAGGTGGCAGCTGTGAATATGAGGATGATGCTGGTACATCTGAAGTTTGATATGCAGATCACACAGAAGCACAGGCATACACAGGCAATGGAAAAATGCGTAAAATCTCTTCAAACAAAAGAACCTGCACCACAACCTCTGCTCACAAACCTCCACGTCCAGCTACAGGCAGCTGCAAATTGTTCATAATTGGGAAGGGAAGGATGGGTCTTTAGAACCACGTACACTCACAGAAATAAGTGGGACATACAATTTATTTTAACAACAGAACAGTCATCCTTGGCAGAGCCACCCTCCCACATTGACAACTTCAGGTAATACAAAATAACAAAACAAAAAAAGATTTAAGACTTCTAAATGTAAGACACTATTTAAAGTGAGCTGGAGAAAGTCCTAGTTCCATTGATTCCAGAACTTTCTCCTTATTTAACTTTCTACATTGCACATTTTCCACAACCAGTCCTTTGTGTCAGTAACTGTTTCTGTCATGCAAACCCCACTCTCTCCCAAGGATACTCAAGAACTCAGCAAGAACATCTTAGTCCAACTCTGATCACAAGGCAGTTGGGAATTGTGCAGTAATAGTATTTGGCAACAGGCAACACAATACATATGGTAACATACAAAGTGCTTGAAAATATTCATTAAAGGTTTAGACTACTATAATTAAGATTGGTGTCATCTAGTTTTAGTTCTGCAGACTGAAAAAGTTTAAGAATATCACATATTGTTACCACAACACAACAACCACAGGGCTTAAATACATTACCAGAGCCAGCTGGGGCATATTTTTAAAGGTGGAAAGGGAAGCAAGCTGCAAACTGACATCCTGTCACAAGGATCAATTGGTCTATAGACTTTTCTGTTTTTTCTTCCTTAAGTCAATTAACAACAATAGAAAAGCATCAAGTTAGAAACAACTGATTTCTTGTTTTTCTTATTATATCCATTCTTTTCTGACAGTGTTTGTGTGTTTGGTGTTTGTCCAAACTTTTCCTAAACTTCTCTACTGAAGGAGATTCCATGCTTTACTCAGGCAATCTCCTTACACTGCTTCAGGATTTTCATCATTAAAATATTTTTCCTAACATCCAACTCTCCTCTGTGTCAGTAAATGTACTGTTTCTCATCCTGTAGTAGACTAAGCTATAGTCTATTGCAGACTGAACCAAAACCTTTTTTCCTTTCATCAGTGTGGTTGCTTTTCCTATAGTATTCTTGCTAATGCTAGCACTGAACACGTTGCTTCGTTCAAGCACTGCAATAACTCACACATCTGGGAGCATCTGACAATAAACTTCATCACAGGGACCGTTTGTTGTGACCTGAGGGCAAGAACTGAATATGAAGATTCAGCAGCTATTACACGGGCATGTGTTCAAACACAAAGATGAGGAAACCCTGAGAAAGGTAATCAGTCACCAGAAGGATTGGAGGTGCTGCAGGAAACGGGGCTGGTGAGCACCAAGGTGCCAGGGGCAGCAGTTTCTTCCTGTGTCTTTAAAGGTGGCTGCTGTCTCCCTCCCTGAGTATTTCCTGGTCCACTGACCTGCACCAGGAACAACGAAAAATACCCAACGTCATGTAGTTCCCACGCTTTTATCACATTCAGAGTGAATGACTGCAGCTTCCACAAGCAGCACCACAACTAGCCACGAGCTTGAGTTATTCAGAAGATAAATATTTCAAGAAATAGATTCCTCACCAGCTGTGGCCGTAACTGCCTCCAGCAGGAAGCCTGGCCTGGTGCAAAGGCACGGCCAACCCCACCCTGGAGAGCTCGGGGGCAGCAGTGGCATCTCACCCAGCCCCTCTGCCAGACCTCAGGGACTGTGCTGCTCTGCCCCACTGCAGCTGCTTGCCCAGGACCACCACGAGCTACTGAGCCCTCAGAAGTGGGGCCTTTGCAAGGGCACAACACACCCAGCACAACCTCGAGGAGCACCAGTGAGACAAGTCCAACAACAGCTGTCTTTTCTGGCAGTTTATTATGCACAAACAAATGAACACACAAAGCTGTTAATGATCCTTCCAGAATCGTACTGTGAGTCTGTAACAACAAGGAGAATCCATGAGGAGACATCCTCTCGGTCCAAGTGAAGTGGTTTCTGCCTCTAATATCCTGTGACGCTAAATAATCTCATGAAAAAAAAAAAGGAAACTATGATGGTAATTTGTGGAATATGTTACTATTTAATTCCTGCCATCATGAGAACTACGTAAGGCAGTAAAACATCATGAGGTAAAAGAAAAAACCCTAGAACAGTAAAACTGAGTCACTCTGGCACTCAAACCACAAATAAAAAAAGATGATGATTATGGTACCAACACACAAAAAGTACTCATTAGAAAGTCATCCCCATTTTCCAGTCACCACTGCTCTTCTCCCGTTAATACAGTGGAAGGTGATGGTAATGCACATATTTGGGCTAACATCTTATTATAGAAGGTGCCTGCATGTCCTAAACCAATGCTAAAGAAGAAGTGTCTTAGTGCAGCAGAACAAGTAAGGTTCTAGTGAAGCGCAGAAGAGGATCTAGTGAGAAAGTCTGAGTTGGAAGCTCATGTATTTCTAATAAAGTAGAAGATGGCATGAGCTTCTCAACGTTACTTCTCCAAACCAGCATAAGACAGCAGAAATCAGCTCCTACTACAGAGGTCACACGTCAGACAGAAGCTTCCACCGTATCTGCTTCAGATCAGACTCAGCACTGAATTTCCCTCACTGGTGAAAAAGCCTCCTCTGGCAGAAGGTGCTCAGGATTCATCCCTGCTGCCCATGCAAGTGGAGGGTTAAAACACACCCAACCTTCTTTGGTCTTTTTCTTTTCAAGAAGAAATGAACTCCCAACCGCCCCCAAAGCAAAGAGGAACTTGAATACACACCAAAACTTACCTTACAAGAACTTTTGTCTTCACAGATGAAGTTTGTTAAACTTAGTCCTCCCTACAGAACATTCATCAAATAAAAGACGTGCCCATACACAATAAAAGATGTGTCTGAACAGCATATTGCTATCCAGAAATCCATAGGGAACAGATTCCCGGTGAGTTCCAGTAAGACGAGTGAGAAGAGCCAACAGCAAATCTAGATTCTGCTCCAAGACAAGAGCACTAAAGGAAACAATGTGGTAACAAAGTAAATGTTTCATCAAAACACCAATCTTACACCTCAGAGTTGTTAGTTTGTGTGCAATTCCTCTTATTTAATGCTACATAATGCAAATAAATATGTCTTATATAGATGATGTCTTGGTGGCAAGTCCATAGTTAAGACACCTTTTTAAAAAAATCCTTTATAATTTTCAAAAAAGTTACTGTAAGTGTGATATGTAGCATTTTATGTTTTATCTAAATAGCTCAAGATACTTATTGAAACATCAGGAAGAGAAAAAAAAAACAAAAAGAGGCAGGCAGGAAAATTGGCATTCCTAATGGATTCTGAAAAGAAACAGTGGCAGTAACTTATGCTAAATGCAGGTTTCCAAAATCAGCTTAAATCTGTAACCGACCTTCCCTTTCTAAGAAAACTTCTACACAACTTCTTATATTTTAATCTGTAAAATGGTTTTATGTTTTCTCTCCATGTTCTGGGGTATTACTGTTTTTTCTGCAATAGAAATTGGCTTCAACAAGAGTCCAAGAACATATAAAGCACATCAAGTCTATCCCTGAAACTTCCCAGCAGCCAGCACTTCAGCCAGGCTGTACCAAACTCCTGAACAGATGTGAAACCTTGCCAACCACTTGTAACCTTCCCCTAAACAGAGCAGAACTTCAAAAGAAACAGTGTAGAAAGAAATGAAAGGCCACCAAAACTGGAGGTATAAGCCACTGCAGGATGATATGAACTTATCAACAGGAAAGAAACAGATTGTTTTTGTTAACTGGAGCTTATACTAAATTTTCTACAGAGAATGTTTTTCCTAAAGGATTTTTTAAAAATGAGAAGGAATTGTGAGCTTCCAGTACTGAGCTTGGAGAGATCTGCACTTGTGACAGCAGTTAGATCCACCCTAACTTGAGCTATGCTACGTGTTGCTAAAAATCATAGTAAGACCTGTGCAACCCATAGTTAAATTTAAACAGTACTTTTTGGTTAATATATAATTTTTAAGCTGGTTATTGTTAATAATAATTTTTTTTTATGTATGTATTTAAGTAAATTACAAACTATCAATGAGGAAACAGACCTTTCCCTCTGATCTGTTAGTGAGCCATAGGGAGACAGAGATAGCAACAAGGGAGTGATGAACCAGTAACTCAGCAAAAGCCAGGCGTGAACAGTAAAAGAGGAACACCTGTTAGGGCAACATTCAAGGTATATCCACTCATCCATTTAGGAATTTATCCATTTGCCACATATCCATTTCAAAGAGCCTATAAAGGGTTCCATTAGCACCTGAAGAGCTCTTGTTTCACACCACAAGAAAGCACAGGAGAGATATTATCTAAGATTGTGAAAACCTCCGAGAAAAAAGGAAAGACACTAAAATGATGAACAACTCCAAGCAAAGAAGAAGGACAAGAAGGCACAGGCACCCAGCTCTCTGGATTTCAACTTTCTGTTCACTGGCAACAACCAGGGCCATCCCTATGGCTGCAACATCAAACTAGAGGAGCGCAGGCTGCTGCCCGGGTGTCTTGGAGGGACTTTCTGATGTGTATAATAATAATGTGTATATATATAATAATGTGTATATATATATGCATATATATATATATATATATAAAATAATGTGTATAATCCCGC
>VZRO01000763.1:139549-154115 GCA_013397915.1 Daphoenositta chrysoptera
CGGCGCCGGACGTCCTGCGGCTGCTGCCCGGGCTCCCCCGGCCCGGCTCCGGCCAGAGCAGCGGTCCGGTCCGCCGCCCCTCCGCGAGCACGGACGAGCCCCGTCCTCACGGAGGATGCGGCTCCGGCGTCGCTCTGCCGCCGCACGGGTGGGGGACCGGCGCCCAAAGGCAGCGGCAGCCGCAGCTCGAGAGGAAGCGGGGCCCGCAGCGGACCGCGGGTGGTGATGCTGGTCACTAGTGACACCGCACTGCGAGCCTCAGCACTTTGGTTAACCGCAGCCTTCCAACTGCTGTGAGCCATCCTGCCTCTTGAAATGAACAGGCAAAATGGATTATAAAGGCTGAATACGTGATTAAGAAATTATTTCTTTTCTAAGCCCAAAGGTTAGCCATCAAATGAGCAAGATCAAATTTAGGACAGCATTAGAGAACAGGTCTTAGTCAGGACCCAAGCAAAGCAGTTACAGATAATCTAACCACTGTGGGCAGTAAAAAAAGATGGAGGAATAAATTATAGAAGTTTTCTATTTCTATCTAAAGACAAATTGACAGTGTAAGTTGGAGCTAAGGAATTACCTTCTCATTGGCAATGATGCAGGTCTTTTTAAAGTAACTGGTAACCAAAGCCCAAAGGTAAAGCTTTTGCAGGACCTGGCCCAAACACACCACATCCTTTGATTCTTTTACATAGCCAACGGCAGCTGAGTGTTCCCTTCTACTTCAAATGAGCTACAGTGAGGACCAGAACTCCCTGAGGACGTGCCAGTCACAGATTTGCACCAAAAGGGCACATCCTCAAGGACAGACACACCTTTGTTCTACCACCCCCATGTATCTGGAGTGGACTGGAACTACTGGTATGGTGCACAGCCACATGCCCATGGATATTTCTCCATCCAATCCATTATGAAAGATAACAGTGTACAAGAACTGTCATTTTATCATTAACATTGGTTAATAGCAAATATATCAAAACACACAAGATCTCTGCAATGGGCACATATAGGAAATGTGACTCATGAGTATCTTCATTCCTACCTGACATGGGTTTATTTCATAATGCATTAGGTTTTATTCATTACAAATCAACTTAGAGGAGATGCCTTTAACCAGAACATGCACTCTGGAGAACAGAGTTACTAAAATGTTCTTTCAGTCAATAATGAAATTAATATCCTTTAGTAAGAGGCACACAGTTCAAAATTTTCACCCAACAGGCAAGCAAGTTTTTCTCTCTCAGTTCAATTCCTAGTTCTTCCCTGACAGGAATTTATACATCTTCATTTCATCACATGTTATCACGTTTCCTCTTACTCATCCCTCCTCTGGGAAATAAACACAGTACACACATGTTAGAAACACCATGCAGATGGTAACTGTTGCTTTGGAAGCCAATCAGCCCCTTCTCAGAGCTCAATGCTGTGAGTCTGCCAGTCCAGCATTTACTGTGGAGCTTTACCTGAAGCCCAGAGCTCCTCAAGCTCTGTCAGAAGTTTTACATCTGAACTGAATAGTCTAAGTGTCCTCAGAAGTCTGTGGGCAGCATTGTGTCAGGTAATGCTCTGTCTCAGGCAAAAGCTCAGCAAGCTTAGTGTTCCTTCTTCATCTGCTAGGACTAAGCATTATTTCCATGCCTAACCTAGAAATTGGAAAAGAAGAAAAAGAGATTGTAGGTGGGGATGAAGCTAGCCTGAAAAACTGTTAGTATCTTAGTTCATGAGTTTTTCTGATACTTTCCTTGAGTCAGACATCTGGATGGACTAGAACATGACTAATCATGCAGATTCTCATGCATGCACAGCAGTCACTTCAGTCTTACAAATTTATTTTTATTTAGAAATTGCATCTTCAACAGTTACTCCGTTATTAAGATTTATCTTAATAAAAAATTCTGCTTTCCATAAAAAAAGCTGTCATTGACAAAGTCAATTTCTCTTCCTTTTCACCTCGTTTTCTGAAACGACGTAGAAGGAGCAGCACGCTTAGAAGAGCCATGTTCTTCCTCATTTTCGTGGAGACGCTTTCTCGTTGTGGTTCTCTGGAAAGAAGACACAGCAGCATGACTCCAGTAAAGCAGGTAAGGCAGAATCAGACTGTTCTGCTTGCTCCAGAACTACAGGTGTTGGGCAGTGTGACCAACAAAGCAGCATGACTAACCCAAGTTTCTCTACCAAGATCCATCTAATTATATTTGATGGTTCTCCTATAAGACATTGCCCCCAGCTTGAAACAACTTCTGTTCACATTTTTCCTAATTAGCATCTGGTGATGAATGGCACAATGCCATCCTAACCTTGCACCAGCATGAGAATTTTGACTTGAATACTAAACATTAGTGACTTGAATCCATTAAAAAAAAAGCCATACATTCAACAATTTTATTCTAAATATATGAATAATCCTTTAAAGCCTAGGAGAGTATTTCTATACATTTAAACCAAGTGTTGACAAAGCATGGAAATCCATTGCTGCTCTTCAGGAAGCAGAAACAACCAGCAGGCTGCCACATACAGCCCAAAGGTACATTTCTCCAAAGTCTCAAAATTAACTGATTTTCTTATTACAGATTACTTCAAAATCTAGTTTCTCCATGCATCAAATATTAATCTTCAAATATCTAGTGTACATACCATTTTTGATGTTTCTGGTGGATTCATACTGGCACATGTCTGAGTAAGTAGCTGTTGAAATGTAGTCTTCATATCCTCATCCTGCAAACAAACCCAGCATCTAAGTAGTATACAGAATGTTTAAGAGGAAAGCAAAGACTGGGAAACTCAAAGAGAACTGAATGGGACATTCACTGCCACAGACAATTAGAAACAAAGATCATTGAGCTCCTAAAGATTTCAGCTGTTTTAACTGAGTTTTTTAGGTGAAGGCAGTGGAGAGGTTCCTTTTCCTAAGCAATGGAGTATTGCAGTATCTCCTTTTTTTTTTATTTAACTACTTTTAAGTGCTACAAAAAGGCTTTGACCTGAATACCCATTTAATTTTATATAGAATTTTGATTTGTTTTTATTTTCCAGTGTCACCTGATTTGATTGTGGCTACATTTGAATTGACAGGTAAGGTAAGATAAATATTTTTCCATTTATGTAACAAACACCCAAGTTTTTTCTTCAGCATGCAACCAAAGTAATCTTGTGCCATTCAAAAGACTTGAGTGAAGATTTCAGAGGCAGAAACAGCAATTAATTGTTTCTGTGCCTTTCAGAAATGTTTTATTAAGTATCTGGTAATTACAGGTAAGACATTTCCACTGAGCAGTAATTAGGTTTACTCAGCTCAACAAGTTTTAAAGTTGTAGATTTAAGCAAAGAATGGAGTAGACAACACATGTTTTGAAACCACTAATTTGAAAGCAGTGCTAGTTTAAATAAATCTGCAGAACATGCTTACTTCTAATATCTGAAAAATTCCCTAGTGTCCTTAAAATCATCAGAGGGCTAACAGGCTGGTCACACAGAAAATGTGGTTTTGCCTGCTGACTTGCAAAGTCTATTCTTCCAGACAACACAAGAGGGAGAGAGGAGCCAGTAACTCCTCACTCCTCACAGGAACAGGACTCGGGAGCTCTTTTGGTGGTGATATTCAATGTGTGTGATACCTAGAACAGAGCATGCTGGATGCTGGCCTTCCCAGCAGGCAGTATACATCACCTATGAACACCTGACACTCTTAGTAACAGCCCCTGAAGGGAAACAGTTCAAAGAACAGCAGCTGAATGCTAGATGACATCTGGATTTGTGGCTATGATCTTTTCTGGAACCTTCTGTCCTGTCTTTAAAATTAAACTTAACAGTAAGAGATGCCCCTATGTGGAATATATAATCAAGTTAATAACACATTGAGCTTATTTACTGACTCAAATTCTTAACTTGTCTAAATCAGTCATCTATTTCCCCTTCCCAGCAATTTTTAAAATCAGTGTTGCATGGTTTCTGAATAGCTTTTTCTGCTCAGAATTATAATTTAAATGTAAGAATCTATATCTGATTAACTCACTGTAGATGTTACACGCAAAACTACAGTAAGTAAAAGCCATGAATGCCAGGAAATGTTTCCTGATGCCCAGGTGCATAATCAAGTCAAGTTAATCACTTACAAAGAGTCACCCACACATGTTTTTTGTCTCAGAACACTGTCAGCTGTTGAGCACTGAGGGATACTCCCTTGCTTCCTCCCTATTTCTTTAGCAAAGCATCTGAAATTCTCCTGTTCCCAGTGGAGGAACAGGAATAGCATTGTGCTTGGTGTGAATAAACAGAACCCATTGCATGGCTCAGGCATGCCCTGGGTGACTTTTTCAGCCTCCTCAAGCAAAAATATTCAAGAAACCTCATAGGTCCAGTGATCACCTCTGCAGTACCAAAATTAAGAAAAGACCCTCTAAAGACTGTCCCTCTCAAACCTAACTAGACTGTAACAGGAGGCAGAGAAACCACCACTTCCTACTCAGAGGGTTCCCAAACCAGGGAGACTTACTCCTACTCAGCAGAGTAAAAACATAGTAGTATTGGATGCTTGCCAGAAACAAACTCTGCACTGCCTGCCCACACAAACATCTGAGGCAGTGGGGCTCTGTTACAATGCTCAAAGGAAGAGGTCCATCCTACCAGATCCAAGGGAGACTTGGGCTCTAAAACATCTTGATCCTCACATGTGAAAGAGTTCTGGGAAGAGGTGTCTCAGAAAAGATGCAGAAGCTGCTTATTGTATTGAAAGAAGGTATTCAATAGACTACTCCATGCCACTTTTGCAGTCTTTCTACAGGGACTAAACCTTTGAAAGCACAACACATCAACAAGTTATCCCCCAAACAACCCAGCCTTCAGTGAAAACTCAATTCCTACCTGAAGCCAAGGATGCTCTAAGGCTTCCTCTGTGGTGAGACGTTTGCTTGGATCCACTACTAGCAGCTTCTTCACAAGATCCAGAGCTAAGATAATAAAATGAGCAGGTTGGCATGTGATCAATACATTCATTGATGTGATAAATATGATAAACATGCCTACACCAAAGCTATGTGTGACAACCTGCCTTATATTCCTTCAGAACAATGCCCAAAATACAGGCTGGGCAGATCACTTCTCTTTTTTCTATGCATAGGAAGGGCTGCAGACTGCAACCATCTTTCCTTCACATGCACACGACTCAACACATTTTAGTAGACCAGAATTACTCATAGAAATATTTAGCATCTACACAATTAATGTTCTGAGCATGCACAGGAGGCTCAGCACTTTCCTAAAAGCTTCAGTATTACTGTGGAAAAGCAAAGACAGCTTAATTTATCCTGGTTTACAGTGTCTTGGAAAGCAGATTATCCATCTGGGAAGGTGGGAAAGAAGAGACAGGACATACACATGTATGCTCAACATAATCTCAAACTTTCATCTTCTTAGGAAGCTGCTTAGTAGACACTGAAAATATGGCATTTATGTCATTTTATTACTCCAAATCTCCTCTAAAGGAATTTTAGCAAGATTCACTTTTCATTTGATCAAATTATTCTGAATACATACCAGTAGGACTATGGAAATCATGTTAAGATTGTACATTCTCATTCTTATTATTGAATAAGCTTCAAACTATCCAGGAAGGAGTTATACTTGGTAAGTTTGTTAGACAAAGGATGACCACATCATATATTAGAAACTCCTCTGCACATACAAAGAAGTGTTCAAGGTAAATACTACAATTATTTTGTGATATAAAATGTCCTGAAAAACTAAAAGCACACAGACAGTAATTACAGTTTTAGTTTGTTATGCAAAAACTGTTTCAGAGACTACTTCACTTACAGTGGGCCAAACATAATAGATGATTCCACAAATGTGACTGACACTTTCAGCTCAAAGACTAGCACCATGAAAGGACTCTCTTGGAACATTTGGTTTTTGAAATTCTAACTCGTATTCCTTAAATTCCTGGCATTTTTGGTTCAACACTTGAAGAATCTTTAGGCAAAGTCTGTAGACCAGCTTGATAAAGTCAGAAGAAAAAGTGAAAAGAGAAGAAATAGATGTATGTGCCTACAAACTCTATACTTGTGTGTTTAATTATGCTAAATACTACTAAGAAATCTCTTCAATAAAAAAGTATGTGCTCTTTCTAATGCTTTAACTATGAATTAAAAAAAAAAAAGTTAGTTTAAAAACTAAACATATTAACACATAATGTGCCATGCAGCTGAAAGGAGGATAAAGGAAAACAAAAAGTACAAGAAAAAAGGTGGATATTTTACTACCCACTGTGCTGGAGTCATACCCATGTCTGACACATGCTTCCATTCCTTTGCGATGAAAGTGTATTTTCCTTGAGTGATTTGATCTTTCAGAGAGAGTTGAGTATTTTGCTCATTGAATGGTGGATATCCACACAAGCTATATAAGAGAAAACAAGTTAAATGACACAGATTTTGTCACAGCAAATGAAACACTGAAATCACACATTTTAAGGCATCTGCCATCGTAGTGTTTTTATATGTGTAGAGTTTTAAATGCACTTTCACTTCCTCATATAGATACTGAAGTTGCCAAGTCTCAAGCCATGTATTTCAAAGACTGTCCAGTGAAGGTACATCTACACAATATCTTACCATACAAAAAGAATAACTCCTAAACTCCAGCAGTCCACAGCTCGGCTGTATCCAGCAGTCCCAAGTGAATTTAGAACCTCAGGAGCAAGATACATGGGAGTACCACATAATGTTTTCATAAGAGAAGCTTCTCCAAGAATCTTGGATTGTCCAAAATCTGTAATCTTGCATTTAGAAATGGTAACACCACACATTAGGATGGACTGTACTAGAACACATCATATTGTAGACATACATCAGGAGGTAGCATTAAGTTTCTTTCTTCCAAGCCAGTTCCAGTACATGACTATGAACAAAAGTTACCCCAAACATTATTAAGTGAGAATGGGAGAGGAGGAAAAAGGAGAAATATAGCAAAGGATCACACTTTACACGAGAAAAAAGTACTTTCAGATTTGGATGTAAATGGACAACCACAGAACAAAGGTATTGTAGCCTATTAGAAGAGTTTACTTGAAAAATCAGCGTTTTAGCATGTAAATCTATTCAATGCTTTCTATAGGGAATAAAAAAACCAACACAAAAGAAAATCCACAACCCCAATTCCCACCCAAAAAACCCAAAACAACAAAAAATCCGTGTCACCATACAGCCTGGACATTTGTGGGAATGCTGTCTGTAATCCAGGAATTTAGATTTTTTTGGGGAAAAAAAACACTGACATTTGAAATTACACATGCAGTATATGGGTTGAAATATCCATAAAAGTAAAATTAAAATTATGAAAAAAAAACCCCTCTATGTTTTAAGTTACTTCATGGTTTGTAAGACTAATTACATAATATCTTTTTGGCTATGTTTAATGAAATATCAAGTAGTATGTGAAGGAACATTCCTAAATTTCTCTACTAACAAGAAATGTAGGTTTCCTTACCTTTATAAGACATGTCTCTTCAGAAGATGAAAGTAGCACATTTTCTGGCTTTAGATCTCGGTGTATAATTCCATTGTCATGAAGATACTAAATACATACAGATGGGCAATTAAGGAAAATCAGAGAATATTGACTTGTTTTAAAATGTAAGCTTTCCAGTTTTTCTCATGGCAATGGCAGGATAACTGAAATGGCTCTGTAAGAGGCAGGCATGCATTTAAAGCTCCATAATTTATGACTCTCCCTTAAAAAAAAGGCAAAAGAAAACCAAAACAAAATAAAACAAACAAACAAACAAAAAAACCCCACACCAAAACACCATCACAAACAAAGAAACAAAAACCCACCTTACAAATCATTATGCTTCAAATGTCAAATCTCAATGCAAGCACAGTGTGCAGACAGAGTTCTGTGTCACCTTTGTAGGAATTCTGGTTTTCTGTCTCCCTTAACAACTTTAGTAAGTTTTTAAACCAATTTATTAAGAACACTGTGCTGACTGCTTGCATGGGTTTCAACAATGCCAAGTCTCAGAAAAACTCATCTTATTACATTTTTTTTTTGGTAGAATTCATGATTATGTACCTTTACTGCCAGCAGCATCTGATAAAAATACAATTTGCAGGTATCTTCTTTCATCTTGATTGGCCTTGACACTCTGTCATACAGTTCTCCTCCTTCCATCCTAAAACAAATGCAGGTTAAAAAGACAATATATGACTGCCTAAAGATTCATCTCATTAGACAAGACTAAGACCAAAGCATTTGGCTATTCTGGCTACAGAGAAAGAATGTATTTCTGAAAATGAACGAGCAACATCCTAAACACAGCACATGCATGGCTGAGTTAGGGTCAATCTCCTGAGTCTTCACTGGGAGTTGTTACATGATTTTTGATCAGCCCCCTTTTTGGAGCTCAAAAACTCAAAAAATAAAAACAAAATAGTAGCAATCCACAACAGCAGCAGAGTCAACAATATCCAGGCACTGAGTGCCCATGAAGCATAAAAAGATTATTTCTCCCTGATCTTAAAAAGGCTTCAAAAAACAGTGGAGGCCAACAAAAGAAAAACAAAATAAAACAAGCAAAACCTCCACGGTTCAGAAATACATACATTCATTGTGGCTATGAAAAAAACGTTCTATTTTATGCATTTACTGTCAAACAGGTTACTTACAGTTCCAAAACAATGTAGTAATCCTCTGCTTCAAAGAAGTTTTTGATCTTGATTAAGCAAGGCTAACAGCAAAGGGAACACACATAGAGACACGCAAAAAAAATAGAATAATTTGTAAAGATTAATCCTAAAGTTCTTATCTCAGTATTTCAAACCAGGTCACTAAACTAACGTTTAACACAAGTGACTAGTGAGCACCCCAGACTTTTTCCAGTTGTGAGTTACCACACCCTCAACATTTTATCTATTTTACATGCAGAGGAAAGAGGGGATACAAATTCAAGAAACTGCCAGTGAAAACTAGGATATAATATACTTAAAAGAAGAAAAAAAGACCTATTCAATAACTTACAAGAAAAATTATATGCCTCCTTTAACACATTTCTAAATGGATAAAATTGCTTTTAGTTACTACACTAAGGTCAGTAAACTAAAAAAGTACATAGAGGAGGGAGCAAAAAATAATAAAAATGTACAGTAACACTCACATGATCTATTTTCTTCAAAATTTCAATTTCTGTATTGATATCAAAAGCTGGGTTCTATTAAAAGAATCAAATACCATATTGGGTAAGACAGTGCTGTTCTGGAATAAGACATATGAGAAATAAGAGACAGTACCAGAAAATCCATCATTTCATGCCTTTTGCTACTATAAGTGACATAACATACAATTTTTTTCCATAAATTGATCAGGTGCCTTTGGTGAACTAAATAAACTGTGTGCTGTCACTATCTGGAGCAAGATAATGCTCCAGACATGTAATTTCACTGCAGGTTAGAAATCACCAACTAATTTCCAAATTTAAAAAAAAAATTCTTTTTTGCCTATCTACCTATATTGTCCTTTGAACAGCTTTTCTCCCTCCAAGATGCTTCACAGATGGGCCAACCTAAAATTACATACTACTCTCTCCTATTAACCAGATTCTTTTAATCTGTGGCTTAGGCTCAACTAATGAAATCAACTCAGCAGGGAATTTTTTTGCTCTTCTTCCAATCCAAGTCAATCATCTTTGAACACACAACTTAACCCATACACAACATTCCAGATACACTCCTGTCTCTGTTTTGTACAATGGCATATATTAGTAATTATAATTCACAACAGCATCTTAAGCCAGTTGTCTTTGTTCTTCTCCAAATTCTGGCTTCTGCCATTAGACACGTGAAAAACCCTTCCCAAGAGGCTTCATACAACTTTGATAAAAAGTATTCTGATGGAGCATTCAGCAAAATTAGCTTAGTTGGTACATTTTTGGTCAAGACTGCTGGTTATGATGTGTCTACCTGATGCATTTCAGGACATAAACCAAACCGTACAAGACTCTGCACCAGCCTTTGTACACATCCCATTAATAGTCCTAAATGATGAACCTAATGGAATGTAGTCAAGGAATGAAAGCAAGCATTTCCTACAGAATTCTGTACATCAAACAAGATCAAAAACCATTTTGAAATTAAATACAGAAGACATTAAGAAAGAAAATCCTCTTTAGCTGAAGATAGCTGAGGAGTCAGAGAAGTTACCAAATATTCCAGGACCACTGCAAGATGGCCAAGACAGACAAACAAACCAAAATAAAATACTTACTGCCTCTTTCAAGCCACTTGCCACAAATTTCCGTTTATTGATGATTTTCACTGCGACTTTGTTACAGGTGCTCTTCTCAAATGCCAGTTTGACTTCCCCACAGGCACCACTAAAACCAGAGCACAGCTCTCTCAGTGCTTAGAAATACTTATCAAAAATCTGTTTAACAAGTGCAGGCAAATGAAAGCATAATTTGGAGCTGCTGCTTTCTAAATTTCTGAATATGGCACTTTGCCTCTTCTCAGGAAGTATTCAACAGTTAGAAAGTCTACAGTACTTCTCAGGGAACATTCAAGAGTTAGAAAGTCTGTTTAAATGGCACGTGTTGTCAAGGGCCATTCATTCAAAACTGCAGGAGTAAATATGCAGAGCAGCTGCTCTATTTGTACCAAAAGTACTGGCAGATACGAAGGACAAGCTCTATCAGCATTTCCTTCATTCAGAGGCATTTAGGAGAAGAGAACTTAGGAAGGGTTCTCTTAATACTGGACTGCACAAATCTGAGGAACAGAAATTAAAATACTTGTATTTTTACTAAATAGCAATTATATTACAGAAAGAAATTCATGTATTTTTTACTCCGATTTTTTTTACATAATTGTTCACCTCCAAATTGTTCCCTGACCAACTGTTTCAAAAGAGAAAAAAATAGCTCCCACTTAAAATAGCCTCTCTCTCCTCCTCAACAGTGATATTGTAGGAAGGTGTATTCTGACATGAAGCTCTTCTTTCTACTTCCAATACCTTTGTAAATTAATATATAAACTTTAAAAACTCATTAAGAATTTACAAACTTCATTCTCTTCTACAGAAAAAAGGAAACAACCATCCAAAACAAAACAAAAACTGGCTTTTGCAATTGGTGGTAGGTTACTAACCCCAAACCAATTAGAGAGACAAAGCCAAATTTCCTGTTTAAACTACTGTTCAAACATTTAAATAACATGTTTACTCACACGTTATCACTCCTATTATTTTTTTTTCCTTTTTTTCTTTTAAAACAGCAGCTCTGTTAATACTGGTAATAATTCCAGCACAAGGTACTGACAATGATAACAAAGTTAAACCTTTCTACTGGGGGAAGAAGGATGCTTACCTTCCCAAAGTCTTTGACATGATGTATTTCTCTCTGAATTCTTTAGGAAACATCATCTGATCATCCACCGTAAGATCAGAAAACACAAACACTGGGAAGACAGGTGGAGATCATTTTCCTATTATTAAGTTTGAAATTTTTATTGTAACAAACAGTTATTTTTCACGAGCTTTTATAGTCAGCAATATAACTGAGAAAATACTGCCTGCTAGAGAAAAAAACTAAATACTATAAATTACACCAGCTATGGGTTAGCAAGGTGATCTTATTGCTGAAGAATTACATTTTGGTATTAAATTCACAACAGTCTTTAACTCATTAGCTGTATTTCAGGACAAAATGAGCAAAATTTCAATGTCCCAACAGAGATCAAAGAGAAGTAATAATCAAGAAGACAGTGTCTTAGTGGAAAAACAGAGACCAAGAAACAAAAGCCCAGCCCTGCTAATTTTTAAGAGGATATTCTATTTATTATGCAGCATCTGGTTAGGTTTCTGGGGGGGGAGAGGGTTTTCAACTTTTCTTGAAGAGTCTGTTCCCACCATCATATGCACAGCCATTGAAGTCCAAAAGTGTTTCAAAATTAGGAAAACAACTATAAAAGTTTATACTTTAGTAAGGTGCTATCTGATGCACATTTTTTTTAAGTTTTATTTTCCGTTTTTTTCCTAGGGTTGACAGGGACATGGATAACTTTTATGTGAGTATTAAAACACCTATTACTGAGCTGTGCTCATGAAGCAGCTCAGCTCCCAAGAAACATATTCAAATCAATACAGAAGCAACCTCTTGGTCAATACATGAAAAATCTACTTAAGTTAAAGCACATTTTACCCTTATTGGTCTGTATAGACAGTGCAATTTCAGAGTTGTGTGTCAGTGGAAGCCTCTTCCCTTTTCCAACGAGCTCTCTATTAACAAATGTCCCATTTGCACTATGGTCTTCAATGTAGGCAACAAAGGAATTTTTTGGACCCATTTCCTCAAAGAGAAAAAAAATGAGAAAGATGACAGTAAAGAACAAGTGACCTTACAGTAAAGACATGACAGACTAGAAATTTACTGTTGTTGACTCAAGAAATGAGACTATGAGGTTATTTCATAAACCACGTGAATGGGGCCTTGCCAAGAGTCTTGGTAAAGGAGTCAACCCTGAAGATTCTTAGATTTCTTTAGGATCTCTGCCCCAAAGTCTGTTTTTGAATTATGCCAAAATAGACAGAGAGTTAATGTTTCTAGCACTTACCCTGAAAATTCTGAAGTGTTTCTTGCTATAGTTTTGGTAGAAGCCAGTCTCAGACAATCCCAGCTTAGAAAAACTGTAATCACAGCTTTTGTCTCTCCCAAACCAGTATTCCTCATTCACACAGTCTGCAGGGGAGAGGAAAGTACAGCAGAGAGAAAACACAGCATTGCAGGAAGTTAATAACTATGGCACTACAGAATGATGCCAAATGATAATGAATAGGATAACAAAGACAAGATTCTTCCCATAGAATCAAGTTTGTTTTAACTCATACAAAGCACCACACCTTGTCAAATCCTTTAATAATTTTACCCTCTTTAGCAGTGATAGTTTTCAGCTCACCTTCAGCAACATAGAAACATATAACTAAACAAAATAAATTATAAAATGAAAAAAAAATAAGCATGTAACAAAGAAAATGAACACCCCAGAATTTCTGTAAGTCTATGGAAACTGTGTATCCGAGTACTCAGTGTAAACACTGGGATGTAGTATGGAATAAGACATTATTGCAAAAGTTGCATACCTAAATTTGCTTGTACTTAATTTGAAAATGAAAAGACACTGCTCTTCACCAAGCTGCTCAGAACTTTTCTGAGATCCTACAAAGAAACCAAGAGGTTTATTACAGTATGCACATACCACAGTTGCTGAAACCTTTTCCAAGTGCAAAGAGTCGACCCCAAGGCTGAGGAACCAGCTCTTCAGATTCCTGGTCCTCAGGGATCGACGGAAGCTCCTGAGTGGGAACAGTGTCCAAAGAACTGAGAGTCCCAGAACTCAAGGAAGACTGACTAGTGCTCTGTGAACCACTGGAGGAGGAACTGGTACCACTCTGTGACTGCTGGGCACTTTGAGACTGCTGTGCTTCACTTCCAGTCTCTCGAGACATGTTGGCTTCAAAGAGAATGTAAAAAAAACCCAGTTACTACAGCAAATTAAAACTGGCAAACACTCACACACTGTACTATTAAATGTCCAAGTCCGTTCTCAGGCTCAAAGCAGTAAAACTTCCAACCAAAGCATGCGTGTCTGGGTTATACGTAAATTCCCAGGAATTTTGCAAAGCAGGATGGTTTTCCTTTCGAAAGGCAACGTGGAGCGGCCTCTACTGGTTCCAGAACAGAACTAACCCTTATTGTTCCCGGATTGCTTCCGCGGAATTCAGCGCTCACATTGGGTCACACAGGCACGGACTGTGCTCTGCCAGAGCATCCCCGCACGGAGCAGGGAACACGGCTGGTCCCCCAAAACAACGAGGAAAAAATGAAAAGAGTAAGAACTGTAAAATGACATACATTTTCTTGAAAGCGCGCGAGAGATTTTTTCACACCTGTACACAATGAATGTACAAAACTCTGCCAGAGGCAGACACCCACCACAGCCCTGGCAGCCAGCGGCAAAAAACAGCGTCTTCCTGCCCCGTTACAGCCTGGAAATTCCTAGCGTGTCCTGCCTCCCTCTCCACTTAACAAATGCTGCACCAGCCCATCCCTAGAGCCAGCTTCCTCCAACACATCAGTGCCCACCGGGGCTCGTGGATCGTCCACGAGCCTTCTAATCTTACCGCCTCTACATCGGGTTTTTAGCTTGTTGCCGTATAATTTAACGTATAATTCTCCTCATCGGTTCGCTGCATTTCATTAGGAGCCATAAAAACCCGGCAGCTCCCAGGTTCCCTCCCACGTCCCGGCTGCTACAGGTGTTTACAAACACAGGCGGGGCCGGGGCTCGGCCCGCAGCCCTGGCAGCTCTGCCGCAAACAGAGCAGAATCAGGGAACCATTCGGGCTGGAAAACTCAGAGGCCACCGAGTCCAGTGCCACCACTGACCCCGTCCGCGGGTTCCACATCCAGACGGCTGTGGAACCCCTCTAGGGACGGTGACTCCACCTCCGACCTGGCCAGCCCGTTCCATAAAGGAATTTCCCTTCCTATCCAACCTAAACTCCCTTTAAACGCTCAGACGGCGCG